>PVIC010036745.1:0-18415 GCA_004025085.1 Thryonomys swinderianus
CATATTTATGATATTATGATTTTCTAATAATTCACATATCTTATTCATAAAATAGGTGACTTATTTTAATTCAATAAAATAACACACCATTGTGGAAGTTTAATCAACATGAATATCCCTAGTTGTAATTATTTTATAATTCTTTATTATGTAGTTACTTAATCTGACTTCATTTGTGCATAGCTAATCAAATTCTTCCTTCAGAAAACAGAAATGTAGTCACATGTCTGACTTTCAGATATGATATATTAAACATTTCAAACCCTTAGTTTACTCTCTGCAAGTATAGATCTAATTCAAAGAGATTTAACAACTAATTGTCTCAGCTTCTCCATCCTTATATATTGAAATCAACAAATTGGAAATAATTGTGAGATTCAAGCAATGCAATTAGAACCACATCTAAAATATTTCTGTAAGCTTGCCAAAAAGAAAATTTTAATAAGTGATCCATTACAGCACAGAAAACCTCCTTAGACAGGACTTTTAATGATGATAAATAAAGAACTTGTACAAAGCCAACCAATTAATCCTCCTGAAGCATTCCACTAAAATCACTAATAAAGTTTCTGGAAATGCAAATAAATGCATAAATTATTCCTTCGGGAATTCAAATCTTGGGATTTTTTTACTCCTATCCTTGACAACAGTTGGGTTCATTAGGAATTGTACTCTTTAAGACTTTATTTAAATGTAAATTTGTGTTCAAAAGAGATTTGTAATGAAATTATTTTATGTGTATTAAGAAACAGATATATAGCTATTTAGATTTAACTTTCATTTCCATCTTGTCTATCTAATAAGAGCATGGGAGCTTTCTAACATTTTCATGGACTTATCATTTGGTGAACAGCTAGAACATCATATTAGAATTAGACAATTTGTATTTAATTTTAAGTAATGCTTTTCTCATATCCTCAACACACACCAATAATATCAGTGGATTTACTACTGACCACCACCACAACAATGAACTATAAAATACCAATGTAATGATTAGAACTGGAAAAATACCAGTAAACCAAAATTTTATAACTGATATTTTACAAAAACCTACTTATAAACTTGATCAGACCTAAACATTTTTATGTTGTTTGTATGTCTATTAGCTTAACTATATATATTCGTGGATATTGAATAATTTTACTTTTAGTAATTCAGGCAACCTAATATTAAATTCTAGAAGATTGCAGATACTTTCACTTACTGCATAGTTTTTGATAACCTTTCATCCAGAATGTGATGCCTGTGGTGCTTATGAACAAGAGAATTTCTCATCCTGGTGCTATTAACACTTTAGTCCAAATGATTATTGATGTGTGAAGTACTCAGGATTCCTCAGCATACCTAATCAATCATACATTATCTGGTTGTTACAGTGATACCTCACCATTGAGCTCTGGTTGTTATCTCTCTGGTTGTTACAGTGATACCTCACCATTGAGCTCATTTCATTCCATATTTGTGGTTGGATAACAAGAAGTTAAAGAATTGAATACATTTTTCTCTTAAGAAATAATGGAAAACCAAATAATTTGTTCTGAGGCCCCAAAGTTTCACTTACATGTTCATTTTTCACTTTAATACATTTTCAATTCTTTATTTCTTTAATTCCATCATGGTTAGCATAGTTTTCCTCTTGGTTTTACTGCTGATATCACTGTCTTTGGAGCCATAGTTACAGTGCTTGCCAAAATAAAGGACAAAAACAAAAAAAGCACACACACAAATATTTTAATGCACTGATGCAAGCACAGTATGTTTCTGAGCAGCAGAGGTGCTTAGATTGAAATGACACAGATTTGAGTCCCCGATCTGAAGTGATTCATGACTCACTCTTGACCCATATAGATTTTTTTCAAGTCGATGTTCATTTTGACTTCGAGAAAAGTTAGGAACATGGAGCAGATTTTTGTTGTTGTTATTAGTTCCTCACTATTCAATAGTGAAAAATTCCAGCTTGGCCCCTTGACAATAGTGCTTGTCTTTAAGGAAGCTAAGTCTTAAGAGCAGAGTTCAAAGGCAATCAGGTAGAAATAATTGTCTGTGGATAGGGCAACTGTCCATCATGTTGGCACGTTTGCCTTTAACCAACTGGATGACATCCATCCACATGAATGAGGATCATCAATTTTATTCAATGAACTGATTCAAATGTTAATCTCACCCAAAACCATGTTCAAAGAAACATCTACTGAAATAAATACATCACAGATGTGGAAATATTGTATGCTTTCTCTGGTCTGAGAAACTGAAGTTATAAATGTGTTTTAGAATGCATGATTGATATTGTGAAATAGTATATTCAAAGGGTAATGGGGTTTAAGGAGAAATAATAAAAAAAGAAAAAATTGATGGTAAAAAAGAGGAAACTGCTTGTGTATATAGGGGTGGGGGTAGAGGTAAGGTTGGTAGGGGAGGGGGAAAATGAGAATTAAGTTGTGTCATATACTGCTACAAATTTTCAATGTGGAGTGTATTTGTGGTGTGTATATATAATGTACCAATAAAATCTACCAATAAAAAACAGAAACATCTAAAATAATGTTTGCCCAATATCTAGATCCAGTCAAATTCACACATAAAATTGACTATTACATGGTGAAATATAATCATGTGCATTAGATGATGTTAAAAGTACTTATTAACTCTAAATTCTAGACATTAGTACTGTTTCTCTTCCTTAGCTGTGACAATAAGAAAAATGTTTTGAGACATTGACAATTTCCTTTGCGTGAATAAATCATTTCTGTTTGATAATTGCTGTCATATATTATGATCTCTAATCTTCACAATGTATTTTGTAGAAATATATTATTATTTTTATTCCATAAATGTGAAAGAGAGGCTTAAAATTATTTGGCAATGTGCCTAACATCACAAAACTGATACAGTTGCAGAGAAAATTTAAATTCATGTCCGTTAACTCCACATCACACCCTGTTTTCAGTACATCATGCTGACAAATCAAAATTGGATTGGGAGCTCAGAAGACAAGTCTGCACAAGAAATACAGATTTGTGACTCAAGAAGATAGTAGAAGTTAACACTTTAGAAGAAATTTACTTAGGAGAAAAAACGAAATGAAAAGAATACTTTCTGAGGAAAAATGTGAAGATTTGCCATTCCACAGAAATTAGATGGTTTATGTGAAGCCACCAAAATGAACTAAATGTATGAAATATTTATGGAACATTGAATTTCTGGTAATCAATACAATGTTTTTGTTTTTCTTTCATGGATTTGAAATATTTATTTAAAAAACCCATTGCATTTATCAGGGTGCTGTATTATACATATATAACCCCAGTGTTTTGGAAGACCTAGATAGAAAGACCTCTTGAGACAAGCCTAAGTGCATCAGAGGTGCATAACATCCCTTGATCAGACTTACCAACGAATCTGACTTATGAATGTTCTCTTGGAGTGGAAATTTTTGGTAAGTGGGAATGTACAGTGAATAATCAGAGCTGGGGATGTAGCTCAGTGGTAGAGTACCACCAGGTCGATCTCCAACACCGTTAATAACTACTACAAAAACTGCTTTAGAAGTTTCCTGTGTTCGTATAGTTTAGAATCTAGTAGCATTTGAACAAACTTGAATATATTAGCTGGAGAGAATACTGCCTAACAAAAACAGAGCCAGGAAGACAAACAAATAAATTTTAGGGCTATACGAAATATTTAGTGAGAGGAAAGTAAATGTTAAGGACTGAAAAGCTATCTCCCTCCAAACAGAAGCATGCTAAGTTGATGGGATAATATGATTATTAATCCACAAAATTAGATAGGATAAATAAAAGATCTATCCATAGTTTTGTTCATAATCTGTAGTAGTTAACTTCCGGTGTGGTATTCAGTTATTTTCAGTTATTCAGTTATTTCCATTCGTGTGTGTGGATAATTTCTTCCCATAGTGAATAGAATTCATGTGCAGAAGAGAGAAGGTGTGTTAGAGTGTAAAATGGAACATTTGTTCCAAGTCTAGGTCATTAAAGTCACTTTGGCTATGAAAATGACCTGTATTGAATGCTTCGTTCTTGGGAAAACCAACTGGCCTACAGATAATCAAAATATCCCTTACCCGCCTAGCAAGTCAGTGAGCCACGTACGTCAGCTCATGAAAGCAAGCAGATGTACATATCAAGTGGAACAGCTCATAATCATTCATGGGACTAAAACCAAACCAACATTTTAACTGGTATATATTAAAAAACTTTGAGGTACAACTCTACAGCTTGAACTTGGTGATTTTAATTCTTGAATCTGTGCAAACTGAAAACTGCAGGATAGTAAATATTTGGTGTTTTTGGAAATCAGTAACTTTTTGGAAGAATTTGTTAGGCAGTGATAAATTAGTAATACATGTGCATTTAAAATTAGTTTAGTAACTTAAAGTTAGATCAGAGTGGCACAGTTTTCTAAAATATTTAATTAGTTATAGTGGACTTGGCTTATCTTTAGCAAATTTATCCACACCAATGTTTAAATAGAATGTCTCTTTAAGTAAGATAATTTTTAAAATAATTTTCATTGAAGATATCTGTAATTCCAGCAAAGAGCCAAAATATAAGAATGATATGAAATATTGTAAATTTAGAGATGCAATAAAACTTCCTGGTCTTTTGATCTAATCAAGTTTATTCTGGGGAAAAATGCACGTAAAAAGTGAATAATTAGAGCTGCGGATGTAGCTCAGGGGTGGAGCTTTAACTTGGAACAATTAAAGTACATTTTATATACTATTTTAAATGATTTAAGCATCAAAATTAATTCATACAAAAACAGAATAAATTCACAAAAGTCAACTAAAAGTCAAAGAATTATACAACTTGTGTACTAAAATCAATTGAACCTATTGATGACTGGTAAACCCCAGTTGGTAGATTATCCAGGAGTTCAAAATCTGATTAAAAAGTTCAAAATGATTTCCTAAAGAATGGAATTGATTTTATGGTCATTGATTTAACCTAAGCCAGTCTTAATGTAAATGTCATCATATTTAAACTTACAAAATAAGCAGGTGAAAATGGCAAATTAAAGTGCATTGATTAATTGTTCAAGAAATCTAAGCCTTGCAAAATAGAGAATTGGAAGAAACCTGGCCAATTTTATACTTAGACAATTTTAGAATTCAAATTATATGTTAAGTTAAAATTACTTTGTGCAAATCTCTTACAAGTGTCAGTAACTTAAACTCTGAAAAGCATTTATTTCACCAACAATGGATGTCAATGTTGATTCCTCCTTGATCAAATCTTCGCTCCTAATTTTGTTACCTTTAGTGGTCTCAATAAATCAATATAGTGGTTTTTAGGAAAATGTTACTTTCGGACTTATGTCTGATTTTAGCCTGTAGCAAGCATTTTTAACCTTATAAAGACTCTGTGACAATTTAATTATTAACGTGACTGTATAAAGAAATGCACAGAAGGTTAGTAAAGCACACTTCTAGGTCTGTCTGGATGATCATGGAGACGGCTTGGGGTATATATGGTCGTCGTCACTTTCTTGAGAGTGTCATTCCCTGCTCTGTTTTCCCAGAAGCCATGAACTGAATGGCTGTGCCCTACAACTCCCTTCCTCCAAGATGTTCCTGCCTTGGGATGTCCCAGCCAGTCATGACTAATACCTCTGAAATCCTGAGCCATATGGAACCTCTCCTCTTTGCAATTGTGCGGGGCACTTGGTTCAAGCAATGGGAAAGCTGATGAAGACAGCATATAAATATTTATTAACATATTTCCAATAACACAGATGAAGAAAACAAATTAATTACTCATAATCCAACTATGACATTCAAAACTCCACAGCAAATTGAAGTCATTTTTTTCACTAACTAGAGCATTGGTCCTCCAAGTGTAGTTTCCGGACAAGCAGCACTAGTAGCTATCACCCAGGGACTGTTACAAATGTGAGCTACTGAACCCACCTAACACCCTGAATCTGAAACACTCAGGTAAAACCTGAATGTTTGTCTTTAACCCTCTATGTGATGCTACGTACACGGCGGACTGAGGAGAAACTATAATACAGAGGAAAGTGCACAGAAACACTACAGAACTATGTAAGTTTATTTGCGAAAACAAAACCTCTTATGTTGAGAAATAAGTTGGAAGAAGATGTATCTCAGGCCCACCAAAGACTCTTAATTTACAAAGACAGAACTTTTAGGCCAAGTGAAATTAACAAAAGGAAATACTCGTTTATTGTATAGATAGGTATCACTTTCTGAAGTGGCCAGAATTCTCCCTTCATTTCTCTCAAAAATTATTTTTCTTACTCTAAGCACTTAGAGAACATTACTATCACACAGCAGTATTTTAATGCATTATGGGCTGGAAATTGATGTCAGTAATTTAGGAGGTAGCACATTCTGATGCTAAGGTAAATTTTGTCGATTTGGGAACATGGAAATTAATCCTGAATTACAGATGCTTCTTGTTTTAGGATTTGTTTTGGCTTTTAGAATAACATGACAGGAATCAGTAGAAAGCACGTTTTGCATTTTGATCCTTCCTCACACTAGTTATGTGTGTACAATACTCTCTTCCACAAGTTGCAGCTGCCAGTTAGCTCCATGATCATGATGGAAACCATGTGCAGTCCACTGTGTTGTTTGCATTTCCTCTATACAAATACTCAATAAATTGTCAACACTTCATTATAAAACTAGGTGATAGATGGTTTTACCCACGTGTAACTTAATATAGATGTTTCAAGCACCTTTAAGACAGACGGAGCTAGGTTATTATATTTGGTAGGTTAGGTGTAATATATGCATTTTCTACTTGTATTTTCAATTTTTCATCTATCTATTAGTATGTGATGCCACCATAAATCAAGGCACATAAATATTTTTAATCCCAAAAGGCTGTGGTCAAAGAGAAGCAAATCTAATATTTTTCCACTGAAGAGATTCACACAAGCTAACAAAATTTCTTTTATAAAATCACAAAACTGTGCAAAAAGAAAATACTTAATGATAACAATCACATTTTACTTTCTCAACAATTAGATATCAACTTCAATCCATTTCGTATTTTGCTTAAAATCACCATCATTAATAATGCCCTCTCTCCTATGTATTCTTCCACGTTCTCCAACAGTTATCGTAACTCTCAAGACATTCGATTTTAAAAGATGTGTGACTTGTGATGTAATTTATTAGTCGGTTTTCCTGTTTCTGGATCAAAATCCCTGATACCCACAACATAAAGGAGAAAAGGCCTACTTTGGGTCAGAGGTCAGGGGACTGAAATGTAGACTGGCTGAATGGAAAACTGGCTGAAAAGAAGAAACATCAGAGTAGAAGGACATGACAGGGCAAAGATACTTTGTGCATAAAGGTTAAGAAGTGGAGAAGAAGAGAGCCAGGGAAGAAGGGGTGAGGTACCAGGTCCAGCCTGCTGGGTCACGTCTCCCTGACTACCCAAAAACACTCAGAGGTGCCCCAAGCAGCTTCCAAACTAACCAACTTGACAGTCCAGCCTACCAAATATACTCAGTATTTGAGAAAATAAAGATGATGGAATCATATACTGGAGTTAATATGTATAAGGGAGAGTACTACTTAAGTCTATATTACAACATTGTTTTATTTACAAACCTCTAAGGTAATTTAACTTCTTTTATTTACAGAATGAAAAATTAAGTGCAGGAAAATGTCAGTATCTTATTGGAAACTATTGGCAGCAGGTATTTTGGACAAATATTATACCTGGGTTATTTGATTCCAAACATGTAGTAACACTGGCTATGTATTAACAAACTAAAATCATGGGCTTGATATATATATGCAGAATGTTCTGGAAGTTAAGGGCCAGAGTCTCACTCCTCTCATTACTTAGGCTCACCAATTCTACTGGTCACATGATTACACATCTCACTGGCTAGTACAATGCCCAGACTACAAGCTCCATTACTTAGAACATTGCACCGATTTCCACCTATCAGAGAACATATAACAATCCTCTTTAACAAGCAAAGAATTTCTAAATCCAGTTGAGCCAAATGTTCTGAGGCTCTGGACCCCAATTATAACAAAAGCTGAAGAGCCAGGCAGCTCTGCAGTGAAGGGTTTATGGAGTTAAAAATTAGAGTAGAGCTGGGAGTGTGGCTCACGCTTGTAATCCCAGCACTCAGGAGGCAGAGACAGGAGGATTGCTGAGTTGAGGCTTGCCTGGGCTACATAGTGAGCTCAGGGCCAGCCTGAACTGCAAAGCGAGACCCTGTCTCAAAAAAAAAAAAAGATTGAGGAAATGAAGTTATTACATATCCCTAAAGAGGACCAAAGACAAAGGGCTATTCCCTGGACCTTGGAAATACATGTATGGTCTTATCACGCATGGCATGTGGGTAGAAGAAGCTGTGGTAGGCATGTAGGTATGCCATCTTGTGTAGGGGAAGCTCAAGCCTGGGAGGGTTAAGTGACCTACATGTACACATCATAGTATACTATGAGAGCCCATATGGAAGATGGAGATTGAGCACACTCTCTCCCATGCAGAGACTTAGTTATAGCTGGTGGGATGACTCCTGCTCCCCCTTGGTCGTGACTCCTTCACTTGTCGAAGAGCTGACTACATTAGGTGCTTGTCCTCCCCCACACACACCAGGGTCAAGGAGAACACAGTAGGACCCTTGAGTCCCCGTGAGTGTTTTTTGGGTGGGGAAGGCCAGTGAACTGGCTCCCACAGGTGTCACAGGGCTGCAGAGGACACAGGTGATGGCAGCAGCGTCCGGGGCCCTCAGACTATTGAATTGTGCTGCATGGATCATCACATCAGGAATCCCCTGAGGACACACCCCCACATACCCAGATCCAATTTAGAAGATAACATCACAAAGTTTCAGCTGGGCTGTACTATCCAGACAATCAGAGCTAACCACATTGTACCCACACCTTCTCTATGTTCTCTATGTAAGTATATGTAACTCTTCATAAAAGCAGAAGATAAAGATGAAAACAGCACTGAGATTCCATCTTACTGTACAAGGAATGGCTACTATCTCAAAATTAACCAGCAACAAATACTGTTGAAGCTGTGGGGAGAAAGGAACCCTTCTCCACTGTTGGTGGGAACATACACTGTACAAACACTATGGAGATCAGTGCGGTGACCTTCAAAAAACTTGGATTAGATATCCCATTTGACCCTGATATTTCCCTGTTAGGTATGTCCATGAAAGAATTAAAAGATTCATATCACAGTGACATATGTGCACCCATGTTCATAGCAGCTCAGTTTGTGATAGCTAAATCTTGGAAACCACCCAGATGCCCATTAACTGGAGACTGGATAAAAAAGATGTGCTTTTTCTATAAAATGGAATATCACTCTGCCATAAGGAATGATAAGTCTGAGTTACTTATATTCAAATGGAAGCATCTTCAGGACATACTCGTAAGTGAAATAAGTAGGTCACAGATGTGTATATATCATAGCTTTTCTCTGGTATGAGAAACTGAAAATGTAAATGAGCTCTAGAATACATGACAGATAAATGAGGCATAGGGATACCAAGGGGAAGAAAAATATGATAATAAAAAAGGAAACAAAGCTTATTGTATATAGGGACAGGGGTGCAGGGTGGGTGGGGGAATGGGAAAAAATGAGAATTAAATTGTGTCATGTACTGGTGCAAATTCTCAGTGTTGTGTGTGATCTTATAATGTACCAATGAAGCTTCGAATTTAAAATAAATAATAATCAAACAAACAAACAAGTAAAACCAGAAGTGTTTTCTGAAACCGCCCGGAGTCTGTGTGGTGAGTCTGTATCTCACACTCCCCGTCCAGGCCTCCTAACCCTGCTCCATGGTGATTGCTGTGGATGACATCAATCTTGAGTGATATCAAATGAACAGCGAGATACTCATGTGTGGTTTGTATTTAGCATGCAGTGTGTTTTTCAGCTTGGTGGGGATTGCTTTATAATTATTATTAACTTGTTTAATATAATTTTAGGCTTTCTATTCTTTTAAGTGAGTCTCAAAATCTTCCATATCCAGGACTGCATTAAACTCAGATAAGCAAAAATTGCTCTATATGGATACACACGAAATAAAATTAGATGATGATCATTTAATTTACCAATTGATTTATCACACTATTCTTTTCAGTAGCTACCATCTGGCATATTAAAAGTGAATTGATTTATAAATGATTATTTATACATTTGCCCAAAGAATAATGCAACTTATTGACATGAAGACTGTATCTAAAACTCATCAAATATGAATGAATTTTCTGACATGCAGTAGCAAGTGGATAATACAGCATAATAGTTTTGGGAAATGGTTAATATGAAATGGTAATTTCAATTACTTCAAGTAAATACTGCCTCACAAAATATGTATTTAAACTAGAATTCAGTTTGTGGTTCAATATAGGTTGAATAAATTTAAATAACCACAAGCTGTGTCTCTTCTAAATCAAGCACATATTTGATATTGCATCTTGCCAGATTAGATGACAAGCCATACTCAAATCACAAAATCCTCTTGTATAAATAGGAGTTACTATACTGCCAGATTATGATTTTTCAATAACCATATGTTTCTAAATGTTTGCTTAGAGTTTTAGAAAATGTGCGGCTTTTTTTCTTGCAAGTACTGAAATGAAGTAAATCTTTATTTTGATAATATTGGAAAGCACAAATTCTAGAAAGTAGAAGAAAAATGATCTTTAACTCTCAGCTGGAGAGAATGAAAATACAGTATTTTGACCTAAAAAAGAAACCCTAAAATTAACTTGAAAAGCCACTCCTGCTTTCAATCAATTAACATTGAAACATAAAGTTAGTCAGAACTTTATCAAAGAAGTAAATTTCTATTTCTCATATGAAAGGCAGTTATTAGAAATCATATTTGAAGTATTTAACTGCTTTCATTAAAAAGTGCTTAAAGGTTCCTTTTTCCTGAAAGCACAGAATTATCAGAAACACTTTCTTTGGCTATTTACCATGTTTTCCATGATGAAATTAATTGAAGAAATAGATCTCAATGCTTCTGACACTGACCTACTTAAATTTTGTTCATAAATTCCCTTCGTGATCATATGAAAGCTACAGAATTTTAGGACTATATTAATATCTACAACTAAATTTTATACAGAAGTGCTTAATGCTTCTGCATGTACTTTGTTATGTTCTTCAATACTGGAGTTTCTAATATTTGGCAAGCAATTTTGATTATTGACTGTAGAAAATTCTTAATATTTATTTAGCTCTTTTAAGATTGCTAAGTTTGTTTGTGTTCTTCAGAGACAGGGTCTCACTTTGTAGTTCAGGCTGGCCCTGAGCTCACTATGTAGCCCAAGCAAGTCTCGAACTCAGCAATCCCCCTGCCTCTGCCTTCCAAGTGTTGGAATTACAGGCGTGAGCCACCACTCCTGGCTGCAAAGCATTTTCCCCCCCTAATTATCACTCTTTCTTAAAGTGGTAAATGAAAAGATCATTTTATGTTCATATATTATTTTATGTAATATGCACTTGAAAGTGATATAAAAGGAAAGCAGGATCAGATGTCCTGGTACATATCTGCACATGCTTTTCAAATGTAGAAGAAAATTTTTCTATTGATCGCTAAAGAATAAATAGATCTGTATTCCTTTGGTATTTTTACATTTACAAAAGGTTTTCTGTATTGGTGTCAAGTCAAACTATTGACTTAATGGTCAGAAAGTTAAGCAATGGCAATGGCAAAGGCAAAGTTTTTGTTTGTTTGTTTGTTTGTTTGTTTGTTTTGTTTTGTTTTTGACAGGGTCTCGCTTTACTCATCCAGGCTGGCCCTGAGTTTGCTATGTAGCCCAGGCAAGCCTCAAACTCAGCAATCCTCCTGTCTCTGCCTCCCGATTGCTGGGATTACAGGCATGAGCCACCACGTCCGGCACTGTGCTATGTCCTTATCAGTATTGAACCAGGGAGCTTGAGTTTGCTAGGCAGGCACCAGAAACACAGAGCTAAATTTCTGGCCTTTAAATGCTTTTTTGAAATAGTTTAATGATTACAAGTTATTTGCTGTGAAAAAATGTATTTACTTGGGTACTTAAAATACGTTTCTGTAACTGTCAGTAAAAGCATGCAAGTGCAAGAGTATTCATGTGGGGCCGGAGATTTAGCTCAAAGGTTTCCAGTGCCTGCCTCGCAAGTGCAACCGCAAGGTTCTGAGTTCAATCCCGGTAACTGCATACAATACTGGGCTTGGTGACTCATGCCCACCAGCAATCAATACCACATACATACCACAGTGCCAGTTGTGGTGGCTCATGCCTGTAATCCCAGCACTTGGGAGGCAGAGACAGGAGTATTGCTGAGTTCCAGGCTTGCCTGGGCACCAAAGTGAGCTCAGGGCCAGCCTGAACTACAAAGCAAGACCCTGTCTCAAAACAAAACAAAACAAAACAAAACAAAACAAAACAAAACAAAACCAACCAACAAACAAAAAAACCTACTGGGATATATGGCACAATAAATTACCATATTCACAACGATGGTAGATGAAAGCTCCTGAGTTTTGTCGAGTCTTGACTGATTAGCCAGAGCCAATCACAGGACTGAATAATGTTCCTTATGCTTTGGAATGTTCCAGAATTTCTCCAAATACCATAATATATAGTATAACACGATATACACAGGATCTTCTGTCTTAAATATTCCTTAACATTTACATCAACTTGTAGGTTTGTACCTTCTTACATTTCAGATCTCAGTTCAAATGTCAATTCTTGCCTCATTATCTCATCTGAAGTTCATCATGTCCTAGTATCCTCAAACTAGTGTAGGTACAAATGTGCCTACACAGACATTCTGGTGTACATATTTATCATATATGTGTCTGTCTCCTTTGTTTGAAACTAAATTCGTGGCTGGGAGGGGAAAGAACTATACATGTATTCTAATTTTATCTTCACGAGTTAACCTGTGCATGGTAAAGAAAATCAAGATTAAAAAACTGAAGGTCTCCTATTTAAAACTTGATATGCATTCAGATAGTTATTTGTCTTTTCTACTGATTTTTTTTTAATGACAGACACATAGAACACACTGGGTGGATATTTGAAGTTATAAATCAAGATATCCAATGAAGAAATTAACAAAATTAAAACAAAAAGAACTGGTTAAGAGTTTAAATAAAATTGATAAAACCTTAGCTGATTTTACCCCCCCAAAAGGAAAGAAAATATCCAAATCAATGCAATTGATAGTTAAAAAGATGAAATCACAATGGCTACAGTTGAAATTCAAGTTATGAATAATTCCTCCAAACACAGCACTCCATTAAATTGGAGCACTGAGAAATGTATATATCAATGGAAGCATATAATTACCAAAACTGAACTAAAAAGACATAAAAACCATGAAAATCCTTCAGTAGGTAGTGAAATTGAAACAGAAAAATCCAGGCCTTGATGGATTCATTGCTTAATTCTACAAGAATTTCAAGGAAGAACTAACAACAATACTCCTCAAAAGTTTTGATGGAATTGAAAGAGAAGGATTACTTTTAATAGTCATTCCTGGAAAATAGAATTACCCTAATTTCAAAATGAAAAAAGGAATCAAACAAAAATAGAATTATTGACCAACAACTTTAATGATTATAGATGCAGAAATCCTCAAAATGATACTGGCAAACAGGATGCTTCACATCTGATAATTACACACCATGACTGAGTAGGCTTTACCTCAAGGTCACAAGAAGGGCACAAGATATGAAAATCATTAAATGTAATACACCACTTAGAGGCAAGAGCAAAACCATATGATCTTTTTAATGTATATAGAAAAGGATTTTGACAAAATTCAACTTATATACATTTTATAAAATCCTAAAGTAAATAGATGCAGAAGCACCTTAACTCAATGTGTTAAAAGACATTTCTAACAAACCTGCTGCTAAACGTAGATCAAATTAAATAGGGAGAAAATGAAAGTTTCCTCTCAAAAACTCAGGAGCAAGACAAGGAGATCTGTTAATATCACACCCAAACCAGCCAGAGGATTTAGACGAGAGAAGGAAATAAATGATTATTCACAGCAAAGGAAGAAGTCAAATTATCATTATCTGCAGATTTTCAAAAATCTTACACAGTAAGATTGCAGAATAATAACTGAACTCAGAAATACAGTAGGATACAAAATCAACACATAAAAGTCCATATGATCCTAACATCAAAAATAAAGTAACAAGAACAATATTAGGAAACAATAGTACTTACAATATCTCTGGTGAAATTAAATGCTTAAGAATGGACCTAGAAAAGGAAATGAAAGACCTGTATAATATGACCTGTAATACTCTGCAGGAAAATATTGAGGAGGACATTAAAATATGGAAAGATACCTCTGGGCCCTGGATAGCCAAACTGATATAAAGTTTAAAATATTCCAACTGAAAATGTTAAGAGTATGATGAAGTTATTAGGACTTCTGTTTTATTGGAACTAAACATATGCTATTTAAAAAAAGTTTTTTTCTGGTTAAATAAAGTAATAGTGCTTTATGAACATAAAGTTTATCTTGCTGCCAATACTCCAAAAGAGAGGATGTGATGTAGTTACTCATCATTCCATGGTACCAGATTTCTGTTAAAAGTATTTTATTTTGGGGCCGGAGATTTAGCTCAGTGGTTCCAGCGCTTGCCTTGCAAGCGTGAGGCCCTGAGTTTGATCTCATCCCAGTAACCACATAACAATGCTGGGTGTGGTGACTCATGCCCACCAGCAATCAATACCACATACCACAGTGCCAGGTGTGGTGGCTCATGCTTGTAATCCCAGCACTTGGGAGGCAGAGGCAGGAGGATTGCTGAGTTCCAGGCTTGCCTGGGCTGCATATTGAGCTCAGGGCCAGCCTGAACTACAAAGCGAGACCCTGTCTCAAAAAAATAAATAAATAAAAGTATTTTATTTTTAAGTAAGGAGCGTTAAATTACCAGTTCACTTGTTGACTTACAATTCAAATTATGATGTGACATTCTTTTATTTATTTTTATTTTATTTATTTATTTATTTATTTTTTGAGACAGGGTCTCGCTTTGTAGTTCAGGCTGGCCCTGAGCTCACTATGCAGCCCAGGCAAGCTGCTGCAAACTCAGCAATCCTCCTATCTCTGCCTCCCGAGTGCTGGGATTACAGGCATGAGCCACCACGCCCGGCACTATAGTATGAGGTGTTGATTGTTGGTGGGCATGAGTCTCCACACCCAGCATTATATGTGGTTACCGGGGATCGAACTAAGGACCTTGCACCTGCGAGGCAGGCGCTGGAACCACTGAGCTAACCCTCCGGCCCAGATGTGACATTCTTTATAGTTTAGTGACAATAACCAGGAGTTGTCTTTTTAGGTTTCTTTTTTTCTATTACAAAGACTGGTCAATTTCTTATCCCAAAATATTTTAATATTGATTCTTGTTATAGTGAGAAATGATTGAAGACTTCAAAGAAATAACTGGACAGGTAGAAAAGAATGAAAAAAATGTGGAGAATTATAAATTAAAGTCCTTATAAAATATGCTGTTGAAATCATGAATATTGCTAGGTAACTAAATAAATAAAATACATAGACGCTGATCTTCCTTTTAATGAGCTGCAGCAGAAACACCTAAGTACTAAGCAAATTCTAGTTCTATATTAACCATCATCTCCTTTTCAGTGATAAAGAATATTGAAATAATAATCATTTACTGGTTTTAGATATCATTATATTACCTATGTAAGTACTTCTGTATATTCATTTGAAAGCATGTGTACCAGCACATAATTATCAGGGGAATTACTTAAGGTCATTTTTATATCTAGTCCAAGGCAGTAATGTTGCTGTCCAGTCAGCAAAACCTTGGTATAACCTTTATTCCTTACAGAAAATTCTATTAATTCTAATTGTTGCAGATTTAATGAAAGTGTGATTCAATATTCCACAACTGACCTTGGGCCATTTCTTTTTAGTGTTAAGTATGCCACCAATAAAGGATATAAATCATTCTGACTTAAACATTTAAACATACACATGCAACAAATCCTAAACAAAGGAAAACTTTAAGTTATTCTGCAGATATAAAACTTTATGAAAGGAAGTTTAACGGGGACTTACAAAGTATATCACCATATAATGAAATCCAGTTCTTTCGTACCCAGTCTCTCCCACCCTCCTCTATTCTGTGACTGTTCCCTTGATGTATGAAAAGAATCTTTTTCTATTGGCACCAGGCCTTGAAAACTGTACCCTCCAGTTCTTTGTTCTACCTGAATTTGGATTCTTCCTGAGGGCTCTAGGTCAACCTGCAGCTCTTATTTGAACAGATGACTACATGGCACACCTCTGCCCACACCACAAAGGCCTTGAGGGTAGATTTTAACTAGTCTGATTCTCTACACCTCCAATGGACTGCATGGCAACCTGCTCATCTTCAGAAATTCTAATGTGAATTTTGTCTTTCAGATGTGCCACCCAGTACCACTTCGCTCTCCTAAGCATTAATCCTCCCATGAACATCTGCTTCCAAGTGGATCAGACAAGAAAAGCAACCACTAGTCAGAAATTTCCAGAACATCCTGTTCTCCTGCCTATTCATACATGCTTTCAATTCATTATTTTGCTTCCATGTTTTCTTGCAGTTCTAGGTGAGATATTGACTGTAATTAATGTAACTCATAC
The DNA here is from genome assembly GCA_004025085.1 of Thryonomys swinderianus. Taxonomy (NCBI): domain Eukaryota; kingdom Metazoa; phylum Chordata; class Mammalia; order Rodentia; family Thryonomyidae; genus Thryonomys; species Thryonomys swinderianus. Next base: position 16,662 of record PVIC010036745.1, read on the forward strand.
CTCAGGGGAGTTTCTTCTTTTTTTCATATATTTCATTTTTTTTCCTTTCATCTTCCACATACACAAAGTTCTCTTAAACATACATAGCATATAAACACCATATACATATGTTCATGCTCCGTGATGCTGTCTGCCAGATAGTCCTACTTTTATGGATTTCTTAAACATGAGAAAATCTTGGTGTCAATTCCTGACCTTGTGTGTGTGTGTGTGGGGGGGGGGCAGGGTCTTCCTTTGTAGTTCAGGCTGGCCCTAAACTCACTATGTATCCCAAGCAAGGCTTAAACTCAGCAATACTCCTGCCTCTGCCTCCCGAGTGCTAGGATTACAGGCATGAGATACCACCCCTGGCATTGTGGTATGTGGTACTGATTGCTGGTGGGCGTGAGTCACCACATCCAGTATTGTTGTATGTGGTTACCAGGATCGAACCAGGGCCCTTGCACTTCTTAGGCAGGCGCTGGAACCACTGAGCTAAATCTCTGGCCCTAAATTCCTGATTTTCCTGTTGCTTTTTGAGCTACTACTGCATTTTCTCGATCTCTGATATGCCCCTGAAATCACTTTGCATGAGATGGTTAATGATCTCTTGTTAAATCCAATAAATAAATCATTTCAGTCCTTGTTTTATTTTCAGGGATACTTATTAATTGTTACTTCCTCCAATTCAAAATCTTCTACTCCTTTGCCTGCTACAATATTCATCTCTCCTATTCTCACCATTTCTTCTTGGTGTCAAACTTAACATTAATTAATTAATTTTTCCACTGCTATTTTAACAGGTCACTGTTAATGAATGTCACAGTTTTTTTTAGTCCCCCCCCCCACACATAGGGTTTTGCTATGTAGTTCAAGCTTGCCCTGAACTCATTATGTAGCCCAGGCCAGACTCAAACTCATGGCTATCCTCCTGACTCTAATGACTGCTGGGATTACAGGCACAAATTTACTTTTGAAAGATGAAAGGTAGTATGATATAGCATTGCAAAAATGGAACTTGAAAAATTCTTTAAATGAAGAATTATTTATGTTGATTGTTCCCTTTCCTTCATAAAATTACATATAATATTTGTGACATATCCACATATACTCAATTAAAATGTTAACAGACAATTTTGTCTTTACTTCTCTTTCACAGTCACATTCTTATTCTACAATAAGGCAATCAGCAAAATATGACAGGCCAGAGAAAACAATATTCATTACTCTATTATTTAATGCAGATTATTGCAATATTTTAGTGACATTTTTGAACATTTCTTTTTTTTCCTGGACAATATAACTGATACCAAATTTTTAAAAGTATCTATGACACATTAATTATTGTTGATATTTTTATTTGATATATTTTTGATAGTGTTTTTACTTATCATGATTTTAGAATGTTGAATAAAATCACTGGATTATTTTGAGCCACTGGAAGCATTAAAAACAATACTTATATACTTAATCCAATGTCTAGGTATTTCTCAGTCAATGGCAGTACAGTAATCCATAAATAAAGCTCAAATAGTCTATTATAGATATGTCATGTTGAATTTTTACTATTTAACTGTTTTTTTTAAATTAATTGATTGGTTTTATGATAGCCAAAAAACTCCTAAACAGAAAGCTATGCAGATAGAAAACCAGAGAAGCCTCATGAAAATAGTGAATAAATGGTACATGTATAAAAGGAAATGGTGACAGCAGTTTGGAGAGATTGAATAATAAAGGATTATTCCATTAAGCTATTCCATATCTATATATTTTCT
>PVIC010036746.1:0-18388 GCA_004025085.1 Thryonomys swinderianus
ACTATGGTGCCCAGGCAAGCCGCCGCGAACTCAGCAATCCTCCTGCCTCTGCCTCCCGAGTGCTGGGATTACAGGCATGAGCCACCACGCCCGGTATTGTGGTATGCGGTGTTGATTGTTGGTGGGCGTGAGTCTCCACGCCCAGCATTGTACGTGGTTTCCGGGGATCGAACTCAGGACCTTGCGCTTGCGAGGCAGGTGCCGGAACCACTGAGCTAACCCTCCAGCCCAATGTTATCACTTCTTGTTCTCTTTTCTCTTTTTTTTTTTTTTTGGAGATAGGGTTTCACTTTGCAGTTCAGGCTTGTGCTGAGCTCACTATGCAGCCCAGGCAAGCCTCGAACTCAGCAATCCTGCTGCCTGTGCCTCCTGAGTGCTGAGATGACAGGTGCGAGCCACCACGCCCAGCACTGTGGTATGTGGTACTGATTGCTGGTGGGTGTGAGTCACTATGCCCAGTATAGTTGTTGGTGGTTACTGGGTATCGAACCAGGGACTTTGTACTTGCTAGGCAGGCATCAGAACCACTGAGCTAAATCTCCAGCCCTAAAATATTATCATTTCAATGTCATCAACCTAGAACATTATTAATGATCTATTTCACATTCCTTTTCACTCAAAACCTGTGTAATCCAGTGTGTTATAGCACTAGTCAGTTTAAACCATCACTTTGCAGATGCTTGATGGCTGTATGTGCCAGAGGCCACTGTTTTGGGGGCAACACAGCCCTGGAGGGACAGGAAGGGCTTCCTGAGGGGCTGTGGCTTGGACTCCTCTGAGGGAGCCTGGTCCAAATGTGCTGAGGATGGAGGGGAGCTCAGGCCTGCAAGCTGTGAGGAGGCCTGGAGAGGCCAGGTTGGTCTTTGTGGAAGGGGAGTGAATGGGGAGGAGGTTTTCACGTACGTCAGTATTTCTTTCCCTGACCAATTTTCCAGGAGTGGAGATAAAAAGGGGAAACGGGACAGAGTTCCCATTGCACGTAATTGATTTAATGACCACTTCCCACACTCGACTGTCTGTCTCCAGCATTCTTTTCAAAGTGGAAATAAAGCTTGCAAAACTAGGTGGTAAAATTTTTAATCTCATCTTAGTCATCAGTGCCTTGCTCAAGACTATATTTCAGTTTTGGCCCGGAGTGAAATCTGTAAGGCAACTGATTCAGGAGCAGTGGAGGATATACATCTAGAACTTCAAAAATTTTCAATTTTGTTTGGAAGTAACTTTAAACATACATAGTTAAAGACTAATACAGGAACTCTCGTGGACCCTTTACCTAGGTTCACCAATTTTATTTTATTTATTTTTTGGTATCAGGGATTGAATTCAAGACCTACCACTTTTCAGGCAGGCACTTTGCTGCTCAGTTACATCCCTGGCCTACCAATTTTAATATTTTATTTGCATGATATCTATCTAATTTACATGTATAAATAGGTACATGTGCACAGATGCTATTATTACATGGCTCATAAAAGTGAACCGTAAGGGCCAGAGATTTAGCTCAAGTGGTTCTGGTGCCTGCCTAGCAAGCACAAGGTCCCTGGTTTGATCCCCTGTAACCACATACAACTATACCGGGGGTGGTGACTCACGACCATCAGCAATCAGTACCACATACCACAGTGCTGGGCGTGGTGGCTCAAGCCTGTCATCCCAGCACTCTGGAAGGCAGAGGCAGGAGGATGGCTGTGAGTTTGAGGATTGCCTGGGCTACAGAGTGAGCTCAGGGCCAGCCTGAACTACAAAGTGAGACCCTGCCCTCCCCCCCACCAAAATAAACAACTGTAAGTTGTAGATGTCATGCTCCTTTACTCTTATTTTGGTTTTCTTTCTTTTTCGTTTTTTAGTACTGAGAATTAAACCCAGGGCATCTTCACTGAGCTACATTCCTAGCCCTATATTTTATTTTGAGACAAAGTCTTGCTAAATTCCCTAGGATGCACCTGAGTTTTTCATCTTTCCCTGACTTCCCAAAATGTTGGGGTTTTAGGTGTGTGCTACCATGGCTGGCTACCTCATGTCTATGATCAAGGTCATTTTCCGAACATTAATACATTGTGGTGATAAAAACTGGAAAATTTAACATTATTACAACCATGATTTTTATTTTATTTTATTTTATTTTTGAGACAGGGTCTCGCTTTGCAGTTCAGGCTGGCCCTGAGCTCACTATGGTGCCCAGGCAAGCTTCAAACTCAGCAATCCTCCTGCCTCTGCCTCCCGAGTGCTGGGATTACAGGCGTGAGCCACCACACCCGGCACTGTGGTATGTGGTATTGATGGCTGGTGGGCGTGAGTCTCCACACTCAGCATTGTATGTGATTACTGGGGATCAAACTCAGGACCTTGTGCTTGCGAGGCAGGCGCCGGAACCACTGAGCTAACCCTCTGGCCCCAATTTTATTTTATTTTTTTTTGGAGACAGGGTCTTGCCTTGTAGCTCAGGCTGGCCCTGAGCTCACTATGTAGCCCAGGCAAGCCTCGAACTAAGCAATCCTCCTGCCTCTGCCTCCCGAGTGCTGGGATTACAGGTGTGAGCCACCATGCCCGGCACTGTAGTATGTGGTATTGATTGCTGGTGGGCATGAGTCTCCACGCCTGGTATTGTTGTATATGGTTACAGGGGATCAAACCAGGGGTCTTGTGCTTGCAAGGCAGATGCCAGAACCATGGAGCTAAATCCCTGGCCCCAAAATGATAGGATTTAAACAAAGTACCTTCAAACTATTAGCACAGGACAAGGCACAGAATAGCCTCTAGGTGTAGGCCATACTTGTTGACTGAAGTTTAGAGGCTTATGTCAGTAAGAGGGACATTTCAATTCTTGTTTCTAAAATAATGTTTCATGGACATGGGGGAAGACTGTGGTTGACTCACCTGTGTTCACACCTGGGTCTTGCAGGCAGGTGAGATGGTTAGTACAGGGAGGACAGGGCAAGAGTGTGGGGACAGAGTCCACTAAAGTCACATATGGGGGCAAAAAGCTGAGAAAACCTGCTAAGGGACAAATAGAGCAACCCAATTTTATCTTATTTTCCTGTGGTGATGAAGCTCCCTGAGGCCTCACACGTACTAGGCAAGTGCTCTGCCAGCTCCTGAGCAACCACGTTTTTAAACAATATAGAAAAACTGTTATATCGAACTCTTTTGGCTGGATGTAGTGCTACATGACTGTAATCCCAGCACTTGAGAGGTTGAGGCAGGAAGATTGCCACAAGTTTGATGCCAGCCTGAACCACATAACAAGACCCTTCTCAAGAAACAAAAACTAAACAAACAAAAAACCTCTTTGCAAAGTGGGCATTTCAAGACTGCTAAATCTTAAAAGTTGCATTGCTTTCCTTGTTAGTCCTTACTGGATTTTGTCTTCTTTTGCCTATCCACAGACTAGACCATGCACGGATTCATAAATAGAACAAAGGAGCCCACTAATCAAAGGAGCTGGCTGTCGGGGCATGCTCATGGGCTCTGACTCACGAGGGCCAAATCACGTGCTGAGTGCTGGCTCCAAGTCTCTTGAGAACCTGTGAGTTCATGTCCCAGCCTTCCTTTTTTATACTGTTTGTATTTTGGCTCTAACCCATCACCATGGTTCTGTTAGACTGCCTGTGTGATCACTGGAAGGGATCGCTCTGCTGATTCTGACAAGCCAGTTATTAAGAATCTAAGAGCCCTGACCATACAAGGCCGGTGGGATACTTATGACCCTGTCTAGTGTGACTAGACAGGGTGTGTGTGTGTGTGTGTGTGTGTGTGTGTGTGACTGTCTAGTGGTGAAGGGGCCTGACTGTGGAATCTTATCTTTCTTTAGAAATGGCCGGCAGAACTTAGGAAAACTACTCAGCTAAGTGTTTTGCTTCTGCAGCTTGAGACATTTAAAGTTATTTAGAAAAGTTATTTTCTTTTAAAATGAGTTATTTTTATTAGGAAAGACTGGAACTCAACTACTACTTGGTTCTGCACATTAAAAAAAAAGTTCAAATTTCTGGGCTGCTGGCCGAGGCCCTCTGTTAGTGTTGGGGCAGATGGTTTTCACTGCCTATCTCAGAGCTATTCTTTTATCTCGTTCCCTGATGCTATTGGAGTTTTGGTGTAGGTATTTTAAGAGGAAGGGATCCAGCCCGGGTCTAAAGGAGCTTGTGATCCATTTCTGGCTAATGCCGTGAAGGGATGTCTGGGGACGTTATTTTCATCTGCTGAAAGAGGGACAGGCAGTTACGTGTTGTCAATGGCAGGATATATTTTAAAATATGTGTCATTAGGTGATTTCAACATTATGGGAACATCACAGTAGACTTACACAAACCTAGAGAGTGTAGGTGATAGAAAATTTTCGGTACTCATTATAATTTTTTCAGTGGTAGGATGAGTCCCAGGCCTCACCCATACTAGTTCCAGCACTAAGACCCATCTATGGCCCTGTTCTGCCTGATAGTGGTGACTGCCTTTCCCAGGCTCAATAGTGATCTAAATTCTTCACCTGCTCACACAACCCTCTGGGGCAGGAACTCTGATTTTACAGATGAGGAGACCAGGATACAGAATAATTTGCCCAAGATCATATAGCTAGGTACCACTGCAATTGGGATTTGAAGACCTGCTATCTGTTTCCAGGATTTACCATTGAACCCTCTTTCTGTGCTAAGAGTTTTGTCAGGTGTTAGCAGTATTTAAGACACACCATCTGCACACGTAACTTTTAGTCTTGGTTTTTTTTTATTGAATTCTTTATTGGTACAATTTATATACATCTCAAAATCACAGATAACATTGAGAAATTTGTACCAGTATATGCCACAATAGTCTTGGTATTTTGAATGGAAGAAACTTTAGTCTTCTGTGTTATATATGAAAGGGTGATATATAAATATTTTTTAATCAATCAATCTTTTTTATCCCTAGTGCCATGGTTGGAATCTAAAGCCTCATGCATGCTAGAGAAGAGTTTTGTTTTGCTTTTTCTTTTCTTTTCTTTTCTTTTTTTGTTTGAGAGAGGGTCTTGCTTTGTAGTTTAGGCTGGCCCTGAGCTCACTTATGTAGCCCAGGCAAGCCTCGAGCTCAGCAATCCTGCCTCACCTCCCGAGTGTTGGGATTAGAGGCATGAGTCACCACACCCAGTGTTGTGTTATGTAGTACTGATTGCTAGGGGGCATGAGTTCTCACACCTAGTATTGTTGTATGTGGTTACCGGGGATTGAAGCAGGGAACTTGTACTTACTAGGCAGGCACCAGAGCCACTGAGCTAAATCTCAGGCCCTACCCAAGAGTTCTAAGCTAAGATACTCGGATTTTGTATCTTTTTTTTTTTTTTTTTTTAGTACCAAGGATCAAACTCAGACCCTTATGTTTCCAGGGTAGAAGCAGAACCACTTGAGGTAAATTGCTGGTCCATTGTATCTTTTTTTTTTTTTTTTTAGATAGGGTCTCTCTTTGTAGTTCAAGCTGGCCCTGAGCTTAGCGTGTAGCCCAGGCAAGCCTAGAACTCACAGCAATCCTCCTGCCTCTGCCTCCTAAATTCTGGGATGCAGGCATGAGCCACCATGCCTAGCATTGTGGTGTGTAGTACTGATTGTTGGTGGGCATGAGCTATCACGCCTGACACTGTGGAATGTGGTTACCAGGGATAGAATTTGAGACCTTTCAGTTGCAAGGCAGATGCCAAAACCATTGAGCTAAATCCCCAGCCCATCCTTGCATAGTTTTTGTTTTTTGGTTTCTTTTTTTTTTTTTTTTTTGAGACAGGGTCTTGCTTTGTAGTTCAGGTTTGCCTTGAGATCACTGTGTAGCCCAGGCAAACCTGGAACTCAGGAATACTCTTGCCTCTGCCTCCCAAATGCTGGGATTACAGGCATGAGCCACCACGCCCAGAGTTGTGGTATGTGGTACTGATTGCCGGCATTGTTGTATGTGGTTACTGGTGACTGAACCAGGGTCCTTGTGGTTGTTATGCAGGCACCAGAACCACTGAGCTAAATCTCCAGCTCCCCTTGTATCTTTTTAGAAGAATATTTTTCCAGTGTTTTTATTTCACAGGAAATTATTATACCACAGACTATTTTAAGTTAAAGGCCAGGAAGTTCCTTACTAGTGTCACTAAACATGCCTTGGGCTGTCCTTCTAGAATCTGAGTATTGAGGATAACAAAAAGAGGTCAAAGGAAATCATTCTGGTGGCCTGAACCTTTTAATTAGTGGGAGAGACTCTGGCATGTCTTTCTAAGTCTTAGAAATACAACTGCTTTTTTTACTATCAACCCAACCAAAACACTGCCAGTGGGTAGGATAAAATGAGGAAAGGAAACATTTACAACAATGTCAATGAACTGTTTAAAAGGGAAAGTTAAAGATTTTTGTATTTGAGGCTCTCCAATGTTAAAATGATCTTTCAGACACTTGGTTTAACACTGGAATGTGTTCAAACCAAGGAAAAAGGATGACATTCTTCATTAGCCAGCAGTAACAAGGGACATTTTCAGTGGGGTTTAACGCTAGGCAGAGGCTGCAGTAAGCATGAGAATAACTAAGGGGATTGAACTCATTGAACTGATTTGTGCTGTTTACTGATGTCCAAAACTAAAAAGACCCTATTGATTCAAGTTCTCTGTCCCAGAATCCTTTCATCAAGTGTGCAAGGAATTGGCACAACATGCAAGGCCAAAAAACGTGACACTGGGAAAAAAAAGGAACATAAAGGAAGTAGACTTTCCTGGCAGGAACACACCATTCGCTGTGAAAGGGAACACTGCTGGTCTGTAGGGCTGGGCCAGGGGCCACAGCTGTCAGATGGGGCCTGCGCTGGGCACGTGGCCTCTGCTGAGGGAACAGGCCCTGAGAAAGAATTACTGCTGGGCCGAGGCGCTGGAGAAGAGCTCAGAATGGTGAGACAGGCAGCTGGGGCTGGCACCAGGAGGGCACAGTAAGCCCTGAGAGGCAGTCCTGCTCCAGCGAGGGCCATTGTGCCGTGACATGCCAGCCTTAGGCTCAACCAGCCTGTCTAGAAGGAGGTGGCTATTCTTCCAGGTCAGTTTTCACCAACTCCAAGACACAGAAGGCTGCAGTTTAGAGGCTTAACCCAATTTTTAAAAGGAGAAGGTTATAAAAATATGCTTTAGCAGGCATAGCCTTCAGAAAGACAGCAGGCCAAAGGGGATAACTTCATAGTGAGGTAGAGTAAAAGGGAGGTAGGAACCCACCCACACAGAGCAGGAGGCAGGGGAGGAGGAAGGAGAGGAGGAAGAAGCATTATGACTATTCTCTCACACACACATCTACATGTATATATATTTACATTTTATTATGAAAAGTTTCATTCATAGAGCAATTCCACATCATCTTAATTTGATAAATGCTAACAGTTTCTATACTTCATTCATATATTTTTCATTACTTTGTCATTACTTTAAAATAAGTCCTAAACAGGCCCAGAGATTTAGCTCAGTAGTTCCAATGCCTTCCTAGCAAGCACAAGGTCCCTGGTTCGATTCCCTGTAACCACATACAACAATGCCTGGCGTGGTGACTCACGCCCACTGGCAATCAGTACCACATACCACAAAACCAGGTGGGGTGTGGTGGCTCACACCTGTAATCCCAGCACTCAGGAGGCAGAGGCAGGAGGATTGCTGAGTTTGAGACTTGTCTGGGCTACATAGTGAGCTCAGGGCCAGCCTGAACTACAAAGTGAGACCCTGTCTCAAAAAAAAAAGTCCTAGACATTTCCTGAATGTTTCAGTACATTATCACACACATGTGCACACACATGTGCACGCACACACACACACATACAGAGAGAGAGAACAAAGTGCATATGGGAAGGTACACCTATAATCTCAGCACACTGGTAGGCTGAAGCAGGAGGATAACAAATTTGTGCTCAGCCTGGGCAACTTAGCAAGTCCCTATTTCAAAATTTAAAAAGGGCTAAGGATTTAACTAAACTCAAAGGTTCTAAGCACTATACACACAAAAACTGAGGTTAATACTTCCTTAGTATCAATTTATACATAGACACAAATTCACTGTCTCATAATCTCTGAGGTCAGGAGTCTGAGCATAGCCCAGCTGGGTTCTCTGCTGAGGTCATACAGGCTGTGTCATGGTGTCAACTGGGCTGTGCCCATTTCTGGATCCCAGAGTCATCTTCCACTTTCTGTGGTTGCGAGCAGAGATTTCTCTCTTTTTTTCAGGCCAGCTCCATACTGTCCCCGTTCTCTGCTGCTCTTTGCAGTCCAACTCCTCCAAAAAATGTCCACATCAGCCATCTCCACACCCTCTTCCCCTCGCTCATTTGAAACCATTTCAGTCAGCGTTTCTGTCCCCACATTCCACTGGACAGCTCCTGTCACGGTCCCCGTGACCTCTGTGGTGCCAAGTCTCACAGTCCACTGTCAGTTTCCCCTCGTTTCACATGAGACAGCTGAGTGTCTGCCTCTCCAAAATAGTCTTTTCTGGACCCCAGGACCGACAGGCTCGTGGTCCTTCCTCCTGAGTCTCTTTGCTGGTGTTTCTCCTGCCTCTGACCTCTGTATGACACTAAGTGGCCCTGTCTTCTCTTCTTTACTATCTACACTCTCAGGGAAGCTCATTCAGCCTGTGGCATAATTATGACTCCCAAATGGGTATCCCTAGCCTGGTTTTTCTTCCTAAATGTCAGACACGTAAATAACAATAGTAGTAACAACAAGAGCAGCAAAATAAAACAAGCAGTGTTTATGTATGTATATTTACTATATTAATTAAAATTACTACTATCAATTTTTACTATTGTCATCCCTCTAACATCAGGAACAAGACAAGGATGTCCACTACCTCTGTTACCGTTCAGTCTAGATCTCAAAACATTAGCCAGAGCAAGAAGACAAGAGAAAAAAAAGGGGGGATATAGTGTTATTGTACACTAATAAACTTTTTTAAACAAGTTCTTTCTTTGTAGTTCAGGCTGGCCCTGAGCTCACTATGTAGCCCAGACAAGTCTCAAACTCAGCAGTCCTCCTGTCTCTGCCTCCCAAGTGCTGGAATTAAAGGCATGAGCCTGGCACTGTGGTATGTGGTACTGATTGCTGGTGGGCGTGAGTCACCACGCCCAGCACTGTTGTATGTGGTTACCGGGGATCGAACTCAGGACCTTGCACTTGTGAGGCAGGTGCCGGAACCACTGAGCTAAATCTCCAGCCCTTTAAATATATTTTTGTAAGTCATCTCATACCATTTCTAGGGAAAAATATCAATGAATCAATAAATGGATTTAGCTCAGTGGTACCACACCTGCCTGGTAAGTGCAAGATCCTGAGTTCAATATCTGGAACCGGGGAAAAAAAAAGCCTCATTTAATTTGATTAAACCAAATACAGCAAGATTAAACATGTTCCCCAAAAAGCCTTACAAAATAAAAAAGATGCTTCAAGCCCTACTAACTTACGCAGTAATACTGACATTAGAATTCTGGCCTAAGACGATTGGTAGAGTCTCATGGAGTCATGAGGTTTGCTGCACAGGGGCCTGATCCTGGTGCCGAAAGGCCTCCAGGCTCACATGCCCCGTGACATCAAGTCAGCTGCTCAGGACTTTGGAGGAGAGATCACCACTATCTTCTCCCCTTTGTCCAAAGGAAAGAAAGCCAGTTCAACTTATTTGCACTGGACAGATAAATATCCAGTGATCCTTCTGATATCTAAATGCAGCACAATCAATACAGCAAGTAAATTCTTTCTAACCACCAGCTCAGCAGAAAAGAGAGGAACAGAGAAAGCCAAGCACTAAGTTAACTTGCTATTCTATGGCTAGTGAGTTGACTAGAGCAGGAAAAGAGATGTATGAGAATCAAGGCATCACATTATGCAACTCTGATCAAGTGTCACAGTGTTTGAGGCAACGTATCAACCTCAGTCATGCTTATACCACATTAGCAGTTTTTTTACATTGTGTAGCACTTACCATAAATTTTACTTAATACTTGCTTTTGCATTCATTAGCTATGCTTTTTTTTGAGGGGGGAGTGGTACAGGGTCTTGCTTTGTAGTTCAGGCTGCTCCTGAGCTCATTGTGTAACCCAGGTAGTCCTTGAATTCAGCAATCCTCCTGCCTCTGCCTCCTGAGTGTTGGGATTACAGACGTGAGCCACTACACCTGGCTGCACCCCATTAGCTGTGCTTTAAATTTTATCCTAAGCAACAATACCCATGAAATCAGGAGTGTGAGATGCTAGTTTTGCTTTTTCTAGTATATCACAAAGTGAATATTTAACTATCAACATAAAAATTAATACTGCTCGTGTTGGGACCAAGGAATCTTCATTTTGTAATTGACCCCTATCTGATGTTTAAAATGTGAACAAAGTGCCGGGCGTGGTGGCTCACGCCTGTAATCCCAGCACTCGGGAGGCAGAGGCAGGAGGATTGCTGAGTTCGAAGCTTGCCTGGGCTACACAGTGAGCTCAGAGCCAGACTGAACTACAAAGTGAGACCCTGTCTCAAAAAAAAAAAAAAAAAAGTGAACAAATTTTGTACTTTGTAAAAACATCCTGTGCAAATGTGATATATAATCTGTAAAAACAACTTGCAACAACTTGCTAATTGTGCTAATTGTGTAAGTTTCCCTGAAAAACCTCAGACCAAACTAATAAGGTCCCAGGTAGCTGCTGGTCCCCAAGTAGCAGTGATCTCCTGGTAAGCCTGAGGGGACATAGCTCACATAACTAACCACCATAACTGTGCCCATCAAAGATTTCCTTTGTTAGCCCTCCCACAAGATGACTCTGTATTTCATGTTCCTCCTCTACCAATGACCACCTGATAAGTATGATGGATCAAACTGTTAGCCAATCACTAGAAGATTTAGATTTCCCCTCCCCCCATGTGTAACCTGAAATGCCCTTAAAAGGGGCCAGTAGCCATTCTTCAGGATCTCCAGTCTAATATTGGTAGACCCACTGCATGCTATGCTAATAAAAGTGCCCTTGTTCATTACATGCGTGATGTTGGTCTTCTTGAAGCACGATCCAGGCACAAAACTCTAAGTCATCTCATGCATCATCAGTGTTAGATGTGCCACCCTCTAGGACACAATAAAGGAGAAAATGGATCCTGGTCTCATATATCTGTCCAGAAAAGTGTTGGCTCTAGCAGGATTGTTCTTTTTAAAATTCTGTATATACACACAGTGTGTGTGTGTGTGTGTGTGTGTGTGTGTGTGTGTGGTAAATGTAAACATGAGTGAATTCCATAAATATAATTGATCAAGATGATCAATGATGGGAAGTTATGGCAAGTTCTTCATTTTATGAATAGTATTTATTCATTTTACAAGGAAAATTTTGTTTAGAAAACATCAGCAAATGTGCCTTGAGAGACTATATTTCAAAGTAGGCGAAAATTTTCACCAGAACCATGTGGAGTTGGAAGTATTTTGAGGATCCTAATATTTAAGGTAGAAAAGCCAGCTAGACATATGTAGGCAGATAGATTTAAAAGGTGATTCCACCTTTTGAATTAGGTAAAGGCAGTAAGCCAACTGGATTTTCTTCTGCTTCAAGCATTAGTAATTTATTTAGAAATTTTAGTTCAAAATGAATAACTTTCCTTTTGAGCTCCTCTTTTTCTAAAACCCATGAGTAACAGAGAATTAAATAGCTAGGCTGATGGTGTGGGGATATAATGAGGGAAAGGAATAAATATGATTCTGAAAGAAAATAAAAGAGCATGTATATAGGGGGTGGGGAGGTGTGGGTGGGTGGGGATATGGGTAAAAATGAGAATTGACTGTGTCATATATTGGTACAAATTCCCCAATGTTATGTGTGATTGTGAGATGTATATAAATTGTACCAATAAAAAATTCAATTAAAAAAATGTACCAGTGCCGGGCGTGGTGGCTCATGCCTATAATCCAAGCACTCGGGAGGCAGAGGCAGGAGGATTGCTGAGTTCAAGGCTTGCCTGGGCTACATAGTGAGCTCAGAGCCAGCCTGAACTACAAAGCGAGACCCTGTCTCAAAAAAAAAAATGTACCAATAAAGAATTCAATTTAAAAAAAAAAGAGCTAGGCTAAGGGGCTGGAGATTTAGCTCAGTGGTTTGGCCCCCTGCCTCACAAGCACAAGGTCCTGAGTTCCCTGGTAACCACATACAATGCTGGGCGTGGTGACTCATGCCCATCAGCAATCAATAACACGTACCACAGTGCCTGGTGTGGTGGCTCACACCTGTCATCCCAGCACTCGGGAGGCAGAGACATGAGGATTTCTGAGTTTGAGGCTTGCCTGGGCTACATAGTGAGCTCAGGGCCAGCCTGAACTACAAAGTGAGACCCTGTGTTTAAAAAAAAAAAAGCTAGGCTGAGATAGTGCTACTGTCAAAAGATAAAGAATAGCTAATGCATGTAGCAACAGAAAAAAATACTAAATTTTGGAAAACCAAATAATGAAAAAGTAGAGCCTATAACTTTTATACCATTCCTTTCTGGGATTTAGGTTTGTTCTATAAAACCGAGTCTTTATAACAAACATATTTACTAATGCCAACAGTGAAGTGTTTTTAAAGCCCTTGAAATGAAGGAAGTTATGGTAAGTCCTTCATTTTATGAATAGTATTTATTCATTCAGTGTACAAAGAAAATTTTGTTTAGAAAACATCAGCATATGTGCCTTGATAGACTATATTTCAAAGTAGGCAAAAATTTTCACCAGAACCATGTAGAGTTGGAAGTATTTTGGGGATCCTAATATTTAACGTAGAAAAGCCAGCTAGACATATGTAGGCAGATAGATAGGGCCGGCCCTTGAAAGACTTGCAAAAAGGACATCCTTCCAAAGGTCCACATCATTAATGAGAAACTACATTTCCAGGCAGCAGTGACCCACAGGCCTCATTCTCCCAGGATAGAAGGTCAAAATCCGGATCCAGCCCCTCCCTTGGAATGCAGTAATTGCAAATTCCCCAGTGGGACAGGACTTTAGACCACCTAGAGGAGTCTCCTGACAAGGAAGACCCTCTATGGCTTGATTTCTCATTGGATCTCCATTTAATCAATATTACCTGAACAGTTGTGTTGTAATCTTATTGGCTAACTATGGTTTGTCCATTTCTTTCAAATCTTATGGAAGCCCCCACTGCACTCATTGGTTAATTGTAGCCTGTCCACTTTCTTGAATCTTATTGGTAGCACCCTATTTTGAACCCACCCCACCTCATGATTTTGGTCCATAAAATTCCCCTGGGAAAAGCGATTCTGGGTTACCCACTTTCCAGGTTCCCGCTTCTGTCTCTTAGGCAGAAGCTTTCTCTCTCAATAAAATTTTCCTACTCAAACCTCAGTCATTCCTAAAATTCATTCTTCGATTTTTAGAGAAAATGAACTTGCATTTCAGGTGGGGAGTTAGGTGTTAACTCTCCCATGTCACTATCAGGAAGGGAGAAGGTGGAGGAAAAGAGCTTCTGTTTTAACAGCTGGAAAAATGGAGTTAAAGGCATTTTGTCATGGCACACTGGGGATATAAAGACAGAAAGAAAAAAATGGAAAAATAATTTTCCTGCAGGGTCAAGTGTTGAGAACAATACTGTTTGGAAGAAATAAGTGGAAGGTCAACATTGATCAGGCCCTCTTGGTGCAGATGGACTTTGGACTCAACTCACCTTCACCTCTGCTAACAACAAAGACTCTGGTGGTTCCACATGCTGTGATGCTTCAGGGCAGAACTACACCATTGCTGGCATCTGCCCTGCCCTGCGGGATCTTCATCTGCAAAATGTCTCTAGGACTATTGGAGGTGTCTGCTCTGCCATGAGGAAAGTTTATCTGCATATCTGGATAGCATCTCTAGGACTATTGTAGGTGCCTGCCTGGCCCTCTGAGTCTTTATTACTTTGTGTTACTCTAGAGGTGCCTATTAAAAGGTGCATCAGGCTGGGGCCTGAGGTCTTTTGGTACCTAGAGTAGCATGGATTAGGCCCAAACTCAACTTCTCTAAGCCTCCTTTCTGCCTAATTATTATTATTTCACTGTATACCATCGACTCATAGGAGACTAGAATTTAATGCAAAGGTTCTAGTTACATTCCCTTTCCCTGTTTCCCACAGTCAAGAAATAACTATTTTCTGGGCAACAAAATGAGGGTTGAAGGAAATATAGTCTAATCCTGAACTAGGGGCTAGATGGTGTTAGAGCTGAGCTCCAGGGTTCAAGAAATGGGGTTAGTCCAGACAGGTTTCTAGAATGATGATGATGATGACTGATGATTTAATCAAGTATCAGAAGCAGAAAAGATACACTTGAATACTTCTGAGAGTGCAAATACATGGCTTCCAGATGACAGTATCACAATGACGCAGGAGAGTTAAGGCCTAACTCCCCACCTGAAACGTGAGTTCGTGTTCTCTAAAAATCGAAGAATGAATTTTAGGAACAACGGAGGTTTGAGTAGGAAATTTTATTGAGAGAAAAAGCTTCTGCCTTAAGAGAGACAGAAGGGGGGGCCCGGAAAGTGGGTAACACCCACCTCACTTTTTAGAGGGCTTTTATGGAGCAAAGCCATGAGGTGAGGCAAGTCTAAAATAGGGGGCTACCAATAAGATTCAAAAAAGGTAGATGGGTTACAGTTGACCAATGAGTACAGTGGGGGCTTCTGATAAGATTTGAAAGAAATGGGCAAACTGTGACTACCCAACGGGTAAATGACAAGCATAGCTACTTCAGCAACCTTTTGATTGAATAGGTCCAATGAGAAATCAAGCCTTAGAGGGTCTTGCTTTGTCCAGAGACTCCTCCAGGTGGTTCAAGGTCCTGCCCATTATCTGGGGATTTTGTAATCACTGTCTTCCAGGGAGGGGCTGGATCCAGACCTTGACCTTCCATCCTGGGAGGAGAATGAGGCCTGTAGTGTAATTTCTCATTGACGGTGTTGACTTTCAGAAGGGTCCTCTTTTTTTGCAAGTCTTTCAAGGGCCAGCCATCTCTATCTGTCTACACATGTCTAGCTGGCTTTTCTACCTATAATAACAATGCCAGAGAAAGGCAACAGGGGAGAGGTGAGACTTCACCACAAATCCAGGGAGCTAAAACAAAGGTTGTGAAGCTGGGTGGTTTAGCAGCTGGATCTTGCTTCTTTAAGTATTATAGGTAGAAAAGTGTAAGTAGAAAAGCCAGCTAGGCAGATAGATAGGGCTGGCCCTTGAAAGACTTGCAAAAAAGAGGATCCTTCCAAAGATCAACACAATCAATGTGAACATACACTTGCAGATAGCAGTGACCCACAGGACTCATTCTCCTCTTAGGATGAAAGGTCAAGATCTGAATACAGATCCAGATTCTCCTTGGAATACAGTAATTGCAAATTCTCCCAGATAATGGGCCAGGACCTTGAACCACCTGGAGGAGTCTCCGGACAAGAAAGACCCTCTAGAGCTTGATTTCTCATTGGACCCTATTCAATCGAAATTGCTGAAATAACTGTACTTGTCACATGCCCATTGGTTAACCATGATTTGCTCATTTCTTTCAAATCTTATTGGAAGCCCCTACTGTACTCATTGGTTAATTGTAGCCTGTCCACTTTCTTGAATCTTATTGGTAGTTCCCTATTTCAGACCTGCCTCACCTTGTGGCTTTGCTCCATAAAAGCCCTCTGAGAAGTAAGGTAGGTGGGTTACCCACTTTCCGGGTTCCCCCTTCTGTCTCTCTCAGGCAGAAGCTTTCTCTCTTAAGAAAATTTTCCTACTCAAACCTCCATCATTCCTAAAATTCATTCTTCAATTTTTAGAGAACACTAACTTGCATTTCAGGTGGGGAGTTAGGCCTTAACTCTCCTGCGTCGTAAGGATGGAGGTTGGAGGGTTTGACAGAAGTTTCTCTTGCTTTGGTCATAGGAATCTTCAGACAGGAGAAAGAAAAAGGAAAATTAGAGAGATCAAGATTGTTTGTTTTTTTATTTTGTTTTTGCCAGTTCTTTCTTTTTTTAAATTGAATTCTTTATTGGTACATTTTATATACAGCTTACAATCACACACAACACTGGGGAATTTGTACCAGTATATGACACAAGTTAATTCTCATTTTTACCCCCTACTCCCCCACCCCCTATATACATGCTCTTTTTTTTTTTTTTTGAGACAGGGTCTCACTTTGTAGTTTAGGCTGGCCCTGAGCTCACTATGTAGCCCAAGCAAGCCTCGAACTCAGCAATCCTCCTGCCTCTGCCTCCCAAGTGCTGGGATTACAGGCATGAGCCACCACGCCCAGCTGCATGCTCTTTTATTTTCTTTTGGAATCATATTTATACCTTGGCCAAGAATTTGGAAGGCAAGTAAGGTGTCCATAGAAATTTGAAGTTGTTTTTTAATGAGAAGATTCAAAGAGAGCCTCTTGTTATCAACAGTATTGTATTTAGTGAACTGCATTTGGTGAAGTCTAAAGTTACCCTGCAACCTCCAGAGTTCCCTCCCACTCCTCCTGGGAGTGCACTAGTGGAGGGGGGGGGGTCACAGGAACCTAACAATGTGACATATTGGTGGCATGATGGAAAGTTCCTCAAAAAAGCACGAGTCAGCAGTCATGTGCTTGATGAAGATGGTGAAGAAATAACTGTATAAGAGTGTGGTCCAAAAGTGGAACCTGACAATATGTAAAGAAACTTCTATAAAACCACAATGTCTATCAATAAGGGAGATATTAAATTCCGACATCCCATGCTGTGGGACACTAGGCAGCCTTTTAAAAACTGGAGGTAGATATTTGTTGAGGATTTGGTCTGGAAACAGATTTCCTCATTGTGGTAGGTGTGAGAGTTGTACTGCAAAGGGTCACTGCCGAAGGTGACTATGGCTTGAGGGTCCAAACTGAGAGCTACCCTAAGCTGCGAAGCACTGCTCTGAGCCTTGTGGTCTTCCACCTGTCAGGTGAAATGGCTCCCAGATGAGAATTTCTATCTCTTCTGGTGGAGTTGAGTAAGGGCCTTAGGTGGGTTGACTGGGTCACAGATTCATGCAGAGAATGGGATGCTGGGAAAGGTAATTCCCACTTCACTGCAGGGCCCAGGAAGACTGGAGGGGGGCATTAAAGTGCCCAAGGCAGGTGTGCAGCCTGTGTGTGAGAGAAGGGTCCCTCTAGCCTGGATCACCTTGGGGAGAAGATTTCAAAGTGAAGGGAAGAGGGTATGAAAGGAGCACACTTTTTAGTGTTATTTTTGGTTGACATGGCATTGTTCACATTTATGGAGTACAGTGTGGTGTTTTGATATGTTTACTTATTGTGGGATGATGGAAGCAGTGTAATGGCCATTCCCAGTGGCTCTGGATGAAAGTTAAAGTCTTCTCAGACTCCTCCCTCACCCTGAGCTCCATGGGCAGCTGTAATGCCTGGATCATGCTATCCTGAGGAAGACTAGCAGATGCATGTAATGAACAAGGTCACTTTTATTAGCACAGCATGCACTAGGTCTACCAGTACTGGGTTGGAGACCCAGAAGAATGGGTACTGGCCCCTTTTAAGAGCATTTCAGGTTACACATGGGAGGGGGACCTAAACCTCCTAGTAACTGGCTAACAGTTTGATCTATCATATTTATCAGGTGGTCATTGGTGGAGAAGAAACAGGAAATACAGAGTCATCTTGTGGGAAGAATAAGGAAATCAGAACAAGGAAATCCTTAGTAGAAACAACCCTGGCATTATAGGTAGAAAAGCCAGCTAGACATGTGTAAACAGATAGAGATGGCTGGCCCTTGAAAGACTTGCAAAAAAGAGGATCCTTCTGAAAGTCAACACCATCAATGAGAAATTACACTACAGGCCTCATTCTCCTCCCAGGATGGAAGGTCAAGGTCTGGATCCAGCCCCTCCCTGGAAGACAGTGATTACAAAATCCCCAGATAATGGGCAGGACCTTGAACCACCTGGAGGAGTCTCTGGACAAGCAAGACCCTCTAAGGCTTGATTTCTCATTGGACCTATTCAATCAAAAGGTTGCTGAAGTAGCTATGCTTGTCATTTACCCATTGGGTAGTCACGGTTTGCCCATTTCTTTCAAATCTTATCGGAAGCCCCCACTGTACTCATTGGTCAACTGTAACCCATCTACATTTTTTGAATCTTATTGGTAGCCCCCTATTTTAGACTTGCCTCACCTCATGGCTTTGCTCCATAAAAGCCCTCTAAAAAGTGAGGGGGGGGGTTACCCACTTTCCGGGTTCCCCCTTCTGTCTCTCTTAAGGCAGAAGCTTTCTCTCTCAATAAAATTTCCTACTCAAACCTCCGTTGTTCCTAAAATTCATTCTTCGATTTTTAGAGAACACGAACTCACGTTTCAGGTGGGGAGTTAGGCCTTAACTCTCCTGCATCACTGGCGATTAACTCACAGATAAATTATGTGAGCTACATCCCCTCAGGCTTACCAGGAGATCAC
>PVIC010036747.1:0-18413 GCA_004025085.1 Thryonomys swinderianus
TGAAATGGACTTCAAAGGTGATAGGTATTTGATAAAAAGATTCTTTTACCCATTTGGCCATCATTTTAGCTATGGGACTTTCTAAAAATATAAAGAAAATTCAGTGATTTTGGGGGGGAAACTTTTCAAAATACTTCATAGAGTTCTATTCAAGTAATTAATACAGAAAAAAGGATAAAACTTACAAGAAAGGAAAGAAGAGAGATGAAGCAAAGAAGAGGGAGGAAAGTGGAAGAAGGAGGAGGGAAGGTAGGAAGAGCATGGCTGCTATAAGGTAAAAATGTAAATGAAAATAGAAATTAAAACTCTTGAAAAACAGTTTTTTATAAACATTTAAGAAGGCAAAAGTTGTCCATTAAAGAATTAGTGTGAGCCTTGGTCGACAAAATCCCACAGAAAATATCCAGCAGATGAGTGTGGCATCCACAAGCTGGCACACAATTTGCATATTTCTCTTTCTCTGGTTATTTTCCTATATGTGACACAACCCTTTAAAATAAACCAGCTATCATTATGCTTTCGCTACTTCTAAACAATTTTCATTGTCAGAGATTTTGCTCTTTTTTCTTGATAAGCAATTTTCAGTCTCAAAAAAACACATAGCATAGAATGAACTGAAGCAATACAGATGGTTTAAACAAGGAGGTTTGCTTGTGAGACACTGGTATTTGTGTTCTGTAGAGTTTTAAAAATTAATTGTTTATGTATATAAGATCAGTTCTATGAAACATGTGCGTAAATAGCTTTAGAATTACCAATTCTGGGGTCAGGAATTAACTCTCACATGGGTCCGTTAAATACTGCTGAGCAGATAATTACTGGCTGGAGCTGCAGTTGCGTCTGATGGGAAGCAGCTGTGAAGGCAGGAGAAGGCTATGGTCCCAGGAAAAACGACGCACTTCTGAGCTTCCCAGTGTAACTGAGGGGACTGTCATTTTCTAGTACTGGAAATGGAGCATGGTATCTTTTATTGGATAAAAGAAATAGGAATTCAATTTAAGATAGAACATATTAATATTTTAAAGTAAATTTCAACTCACAATTCAATAATTTGTACTAAAAGCCTTGAAAATAGCCTAGTAAATCTTATATTTGTATATATTTTAATGTATTTACAGAGATTTTAAACATGGAATTTTATATGCAGACAATAGCAGTACGCATTTATGTGAAAATTTTTTATTCTTTGAATATGGACAATTCTCTAGGATAAAGAGTTAGTGAGAAAAGCAAGAACAAAACTGTTTTGTACTATTTTTATATGACAGAGATGAGGACAGAGCTGCATTGAGATAGACCAGGCAAGTGTGCACAGGGGAGCTCACTTGCCAGGAACCTAGGTCACAAAGGAGGCCCACGCCATTACCTGTGCCCAGGGCGGTGGCCTGCTGGCCAGCCCCCATTCCACACCAGAGCTGCACTGAGACAGACCAGAACTGAGAACTCTCGTAGGTCATTACAGATTCAAGGAGGACAACCCAAGAAGGTGCCACTTCCAAAGGGTCCCAAATAATAGAAAGAGACTTTCAACAAACATTGCCCGGATACCAGGCAAGGAATTAAACAAATAACATTAGTAACAACAAAGGAGTAAAATTAGAAAACATTCAAAAAGCCAGACACAAAGATCACCACCACAGGGATATTCAGGGAAAAGGGAAATAGAGCAAACTGAAACTCAAACAACAGGACTCCTGAGATGGTAACAAAAACAGATCTAGTATAATGGAAATCAGAACTCATCTCTGAGATGAAAACAGAAATACTGTCTGCATTGAGAGACTTCATTAAAGAAGAGATCAGCAAGATGATAGAATCTAAGATAGCAAAAGGAACAGAACCTTTTAAACAGCTTCAAGCAAAGCTCCAGGTGGTAAAGAAGGAGAACGAAAGTTTGCAAAGTAGAATGAATGAAGCAGAGAACCAAATTTCAGATCTAGAGAACAGGATGACAGCCAATGAACAGGAAAGATATAATTATGAAAAATGGCAAGGGACCATGAGAAATCAGTCCAACAGCTTCTAGATGATTCAAAGAAGAATAACATAAGAATCATATTGTAAAGACATATGTACACCCACGTCCATAGTAGCACAGTTTGTGATAGCCCAATCTTGGAAACATCCCAGAAGCCCATCAGCTGGATAGTGGATAAAGAAGATGTGTTTTTTAAAAAATAAAATGGAGTATTACTCTGCCATAAAGAATGATATGTTTCATTCATTTATGTGCAAATGGATATACCTTGAAGACACACTAATAAGTGAAATAAATAGATCCCAGATATGTAAACACTGTATGTTTTCTCTGGTATGAGAACCTGTAGATATAAATGAGTTTTAGAATGTATGATGGATTTTGTAAAATAGGAAATATTCAAAGGGAATGTGGTGGGGGAACGTAATGAGGGGAAAGAAAAAATATGATTTGGAAAGAAAAAAATAGCATGTATATAAGGGGTGAGGGGTTGTGGGTTGGTCGGTATATGGGTAAAAATGAGAATTAATTTGTAACATATATTGGTACAAATTCCCCAATGTTGAGTGTGATTGTGAGCTGTCTATAAAATGTACCAATAAAGAATTCAATTAAAAAAAGAGATGAGGAACAATATAAATATATAAGTATATATGTATATATATTTTATATATATAGATTGCATAGATTTTAAAACATCTTTGGAAAGATGTTAAAATAATAAAATTGGCTTTACAACATTGCTTTCAGTACTCAAATATTGAAAGAAAACACTTAATAGTAGGGAATTAGTTGGATAAATTTTGGTATAGTATATATTGACATATTCAGTCAACCAAATGGACATTAATTACTTTGGAGAATGTATATGATATGTACTGTTAGATGACTGAGGACAACAGGTCTATATATTATGATCCATATTTTATAAAATATTTTATATCTTGCCATGAGCAAAGAAGTTGAGTTTATATATGGGATTTTGGATATATGTTACATATCTGATTTTTTTCACCAAATCAGTATATCTTAGTGATAAAATGATAAGGTCATGTTTAATTTTTATTGCTCCCTTATTACATATTTCTAGACTTCTGGCACAACATCTTCATTTTTAGTCCTGCCAGACATAATGCCTAGCACGCAATAAGCACATTTAACAAATTTTAACTGAAAATCTGTAGGAAAATGCTTTTGTGGTTCCAGTCTACATTTTTAGACATCTTGTATTAAGGAAGTTGGGTTGTTTGTGGAAACATTATTGGTATAGGAACTTGTTCCATAGGTACCCTTGACTAAAAAGTGGCATGTGGCATCACACTGGAGTCTGGAATTTTGCAGTCCTTCTTTTGTTCCAGCCACAACTGATTCAGTTCTGTAACCCTGGGGACAACCCTGACACCATAGCACCTTATCGTCTGTCCTTGCCTCACTCTGTTATGAGTGCCTGAAGTTAGCCTTACAGTGGGGCACGAGATGTGCAGAAATAACTTATTAAGTCACATACAGCAAACAAATACAAATGTCTGGAAAGAGTTTTATCAGTATTTTGAGAGATATGAAGGCAAATAGAAACATCAGCAAATAAACATACATAGATAACCTTCTATATCTCTGGGTTCTGTATCCTTGGCTTCAACTGACCACAAATCAAATATTAAAAAAAAATTGTGTCTGTGCTGAGTCTGTACAGGCTTTTGCCCTTGTCATTATTTCCTAAATAATGTATAAAACAACTGTTTATATAGAATTACATTGTATAAGTTTTATAAGGGATGATGTGTATAGGTTCTAAATGCTTCACTATCTAAGGGTCCTGAGCACCTGTAGATTTTGTTGCTTCCATGGAGGGGAGAATCCCCTCCAACCTCCCAAGACACCGTGGGGTGCCTGTATTATGATTTTTAAAAGAAAGTCTGTTTTTTAATAATAAATATGTTAAAGCTTTTATTTTCTATATCTTTAGTTAATTTATATGAGCTATGGTAAAAGTCAATACTTTTGCTCCCCTGCTACCACCATTTCTTCTGTTTAGTGACTGTTATCTTTCTTAATGTTTATCTTTGTTTTGTTAAATATGCTTATGTGACTTGATTTGTTAACTTTAAATGATAAATGTTAACTTTAATCCTTTGAACTTGTAGCTTTCTTGAGAAGGCAAAGCAAATTTCTTCTATACTCTAAATCTTTGCTTTGCTTATTTGGTTTTTACTTAAAACTTTTCTTGGGCTGGAGGGTTAGCTCAGTGGTTCTAGCGCCTGCCTCACAAGTGCAAGGTCCTGAGTTCAATCCCAGATAACCACATACAATGCTGGGCGTGGTCACTCACGCCCACCAGCAATCAATGGCACATACCACAGTGCCGGGTGTGGTGGCTCACGCCTGTAATCCCAGCACTCAGGAGGCAGAGACAGGAGGATTGCTGACTTTTCTTATTGATATATTTAAATTCTATTGAACTCTAATTCTACCATTCATTTTAATTTTAGTTCATATCTTTGCTCACTAATGGTTTGTTTGAATATCATACCTTTAGAAAAAATGTCTACCTACCATTTCTTTTTAAAAAGGCTCATGGGAACAATATTTCATGAATATGCTTTTTTCACATAGTCTCTTCTTTATGAGATAAGGATAATACAAAATATGCCTCATGGAATATGGTGAGAAACAAGTAAGTTGATATAGTTAAAGCACAGGGCACCCAACCTTCAGGGTGAGCACTCTAACAAACGTTAGTTGTATTACTCTTTCCCAGGCTTCCTCCCAACACATCCCAGCAGTCTGAGGAAGGTGCCCCTTCCCTGTGAACTCTGTCATAGCAGCTGTAACTCTGTGTTGTAACTGCCATTCACTTACCTTGAGTCTTTTGTGCACAGCAGGATACATAGGATGAGAAGTAATTAAAGCATTTGAGTCATTGAGTTAATAGAATATCAAAAAGAAAAAAATACCTTTGTTGAAGATGCTAATTGGAGGCAGTGAGTCCTGAGAGTGATTTGGTCAAGCAGTTTAATAACGGTGACTTTCATTTTCAGACTTCGCTTCTAATGATGATTCTAGGGGAACTGGAGCCTTCAGAAGGTAAAATCAAGCACAGTGGAAGAATCTCATTCTGTTCTCAGTTTTCCTGGATCATGCCTGGCACCATCAAAGAAAACATCATCTTTGGTGTTTCCTATGATGAGTACAGATACAGGAGTGTTATCAAAGCATGCCAGCTGGAAGAGGTAAGAAATTGTGCAAAACATTTCTGATTATGCATGTGAAATATTCAAACTACCCAAACTATATGTTTGACTCTCCATTCAGTTTTCACGAAGTTTCCTGCAGGAATAAGATACTATGGGTGGGCTGAATAGTAAAAGACAAGACTTTAAGGACCTTGAAAATAATGCAATTCATTTTTGAAAACGATGGACTGTTTTGATCAAAATAACAATTATTTATGAAGTAGAAAGCATTTTGTTCCAATGAGACAAATGTTCTCAATGAACATTTATATGGCATATAATTTTTACTCTGAAAATTATGTAAGTGGAATTTAATAAGTTTAATAACACCATAGTCCAATGGAATTGGCCTTGATCTCCTAGTAGAAAATCAGAGAGATAAATGTCTAATCTTAAAATTATATCTTATCTTTAACCTTGAACATATAACCAGATAGTAACCTCTAGTGAGTGCAATTCTCTGAGACAGGTACAAAAATGGTAGTGTCGACTCATTCCGTAAGAATTAGAGAAATAGGTTAATTATCTGAAAATTATATGATGTATTTATTACAAGTGTAGCCAGTATTTGACTCTTGAATTGTTTATTGGTGAGTTCAGTAAATATTGCCACAAATTTTAGAACAGAGAATATATTATTGAGATTTATTAGCAATACTGCCTGAACAATGATCTTGATTCAAAATCAGTATCTTTGATAGATGACATTTGTCACTACTAGATTCTTTTATATCATATTTTACGAAAATAACTGCAGTGAGAATAAAAGAAAACTTAAAATACAATATGCAAAAAGTGGAAAGGGGAATTGCATATTAGGGCCATGTACCGATACAAAGGGCTTTCTGTGTTTACTGGCTCATTCAACAGGAATATTTAAAGCCCTATTCTCTTTCCTATACATGCTGAGAGTCTCCTGAAAAGAAGACTTCCCTTATAAAAAAAAAGTATTGATTTACTTTGAAGAAGGTGTTATCATTCTTCAAAAACCTTTCAGGAATAGTATTTCACAATCTGGAGGTTGGAACATACAATATTTGGTTTTTTTTTTAAGTCTAAGGGTTTCTAGGGGCCACAGGTATTGGTCTGTGACAAGCATGTGGGGCTGAGAGTCTGTGCTCTAGTTTATTTACGAAAAGAGTTGAAAGGCTTTTACTAGACTTTCAGTTTTGTGTTGAGTATACATTTCTCCCGAAAATGACTTTATACATAGTGGTTTGCATCCCCAAAATAAATGTATAAAATGCTGTTTAATCCAAATACAGCTGAGGTATATTTCTATAATTCAACTTAGAACTATGGAATGAGTATTTGCAAATTTCTGAACACTGTGCTGGTTGGGTCCTGAGTATCCCAAGTTGACTAAGACAGTCTGTTTTTTGGAGAGTTCATAGTAGAGGAAATTGTATGGTGTGTGAATTATATCTCAGTAAAGTTATTGAAAAATAACAAAAATAGAGGAGAAGCAACAGCAGAACATGTCCTGCCTTTTTTACTGACTGCATGGCTAACCTTAAAATTATTATTAGAAGTCAATGTCTTTTAGCATATTCACAGCTTGTACAACCAGCATTAGTTTTGGTCTCTCTAAAGGAAACCTCCTCTCTGTTAGCAATCAATTCTCCTTATTGTGCCTAGCTCCCCCCACCAATCTTAAACTACTACTAATCTAATCTCTGTCTTCCTAAATTTGTTTATCCTTAACTTTCACATAAGTGGATTCATATAATAGATCTTTAGTAATGATTTTTTTTTAAAGCAGTGGAAGGTGATGAGTCTTCACTTAGCAAACATTTATTAAACCTCGCTATACTTTATACAGTATACCAGGAGCTGGAAATCAAAACTTGAACAGAACATGTCAGGCATGTTGGCATAGGCCTATAATTTCAGCATGTGGAAAGCTAAAGCAAAAAAGGAAGGAAGGAAGGGAGGGAGGGAATGAGGGGGGAGGGAGGGAGGGAGGGAGAGAGGGAGGGAGGAAAAAGAAAAAAAATTTGTGGTACTATGGATGGAACTTATTGCCTTCATGCAGAGTTATATCCTGGCTCCTTTTTCATGTTTTATTTTGAAACAAGGTTTCCCTAAGTAGCTAAATTGGCCAGGCTGGGCTTGCACTTGGGATCCATGTGCCTCAGCTTCCCAGAGTGTTAGGATTATAAATGTACCTCATTATTCCCAGTTGAAAGGAGGATTTTTGTAAAAGTAAAATTTGTGGAGGAAGCAAGGACTCCCGCTGGTCTGTCTGTTAAGGAATAACCTCCACATAGAGATACTGGTGAATGCCTTCTGTTGGAATGATTTACTAAAATTCTAGCATAACAAGACATACATATGGCCCAGAGACATGCTTGATCCAGAACAGTAGAGCTGTCAATCAAGTAGAGAGATTAAATTAATGTAAAGAAGTAGGAATTTGATGAGTAAAATGGTCTCTGGATTGTTAAGAGGACTAAATGAGAAATTCATTAGGCTACATAACACAGCATATGGCTTAAAGTTTATTAATTAAACTTTACTTGTTGCCACTGAAGATATTTTCACAGAGCATGACCAGGAGCACACACCTCCTGCACTTGTTAGTGAGTTTTACTGTGCTGATGAGATGGAAGTTGTAAGGAAAAGAGAACGATAAAGATAAATAATGATGAAAAGTCATCAATATGAATTTTGAGGTTGACAAAAGTGATTATAAGAAAAATTATGAAAACATTTGTTGGTAAATATGGTAGTTTGCAAGACATCAGCCAAAGTTGAGGTAGTCTGTGGAAGAAATCAAATGGTATAAGATTCTGAAGGTTTGTAATATAGGCATAACTGTTTCCATGCTCAAAAAAAGGCAGTGAGGTTGGGGAGTGAACCTATTTTCTGTGTCCCTTTCAGACCTACAAACATTATTTGTGTGGCTTTTGTGTGTCAGATACTGTTGATTGTGGTGGAGGCATGGTGGCCAAAAAGTGACTTTATCATCTTCTGCCAGAGGAGAAAACACAGAGAACCTGTTTCCATAGGTTCTGGCAAGTTGGGTTACAGGTACTCTTATGGGTACGGAAATTCAATGGAAAGCTTTTAGCCTGTCTAGCCACTTCGGGGAGCTGTCTCTAAAACAGGAACCTCACAGGATGAATCAAAGATAGAAAATGTATTTTGGACAGAGGGAATTTTATGAGCAGAAATGCTGAACATGAAACCACTTGGTTGGTACAGGGAACTATGAACATGTTGATAAAACTAGAGGGTAATTTGGGAACAGTGAACGGGGAGGAATGGAGTTAGAGGGTTGTGTCAGGAATTTGCTCTTGGAGAGATTTGAGTATGAGAATGATGTAATCACTTTGAAGTTTAGATTTATCATTTTTGACAAATGAGCAGCATTAGGGTGGAGACCACTAAAACTTTTGTAGAATAACAGAAAGAGCATAGCTTTTGATTTCTTTTAATTTTATTTCTTTTATTTTTATTTTTTACTATGTAGAGATAGAGTTGAACCCTGGTCTCAAGCATGCTAGACAGGCAAGCTACCACTGAGCTATACACTCATTCCCAAGGACTTAGGTTTTGAAATCTGACAAAATCAAATTACTGGGCCGGAGATTTAGCTCAGTGGTTCTGGTGCCTGTCTGACAAGCGCCAGGGCCTGAGTTCGATCCCAGTAGCTACATACAATGCTGGGTGTGGTGACTCACGCCCACCACCAATCAATACCACGTACCACAGTGCCAGGCATGGTGGCTCGTGCCTGTCATCCCAGCACTCGGAAGGCAGAGACAGGAGGATTGCCAAGTTCGAGGCTTGTCTGGGCCACACAATGAGCTCAGAGCCAGCCTGAACTACAAAGCAAGACCCTGTCTCAAAAAAAAAAAAAAAAATCAAATTACTAAAGAAATTTACTTAATCTTTCTCTATACTAAGTTTCATTCTCTCCAATATCATGCTTACATCACCTATTTTGTGGAGTTTTATGTATTCTAGCCCATTGAAAGGTCTGTTTTTCATTGTTGCGATCAAACCCGGGATTTGCACATTCTAGGTACATGCTCTACCACTGTCCTACACCCTCAGCCATACAGTAAATAGAGAAGCTATTGTTATTACTACTGCTACTATTTACCATTCTGACCAGAGACACTAAAAAGAACCTATTTCTGCAATCTAGATAATGGTTGTAATGGGCCAAAAAAAGTGAACAAGTCAATCTTGGGAATTGTAAGGAGATAAAGGATGTCATATATATTGTTTACATCCATAGGAAAGGACCTCAAGATAAATGGCCTTTTAAAGAGAAGTGAACTTTTTCTTCAAACATTGAATAGAAGTTGGTTTAAGTTTAAGGATTCCTTGCACTATTCTTAGGAATCAGAAAGGAGGCAGCTTGATATTATGGCTTTAGGAAGGAAGAATATGATCAGTGAACTACACGAAACTGAGACATCACATAAAGGTAGAAGAATCACAAAATTTGCTAACAGAATCAATGTAGAATGTCACTAAGTAGGAATCAATTAATGATTGCTGTAATGAGTATGACCTCCAGTTTGACTTTAAATATGTACTTAACTCTCCTCCCTTCTTTGCCTAAAATACTAGAGATAATTCCAGCTCCATATTTCAGACTCCTGAATTCTTTCTTTTGCAACTAATGCACATCTTCTTACTTCCCTTATGTTAGGCAAAAGCACACCAGAATTTCTTAAACTCCTTGTTCTTTATGCTGGCAAATGTGGTGTGTGTACGAGCATTTGGTACATGCCATCTCCTCTCTGTGCTAAGGCTTTCAGGTATGTTGTTCTTATCTAACTACAGGTTAGAACTGAGAAAAGCAGCTTCAAAAATGCTGTGTTGGTTTATAGTACTTAGCACATTGATAGAATAGTGAATTCTTTTTGAATGACTACTTTGGAAATGCCTTGAAGGAGGGATGTCGGTTGGAAGAATTTTGCTCGGAAAGTGTTCTGTGAACCTCACAGACTCTGAGGTTGAACGGATGATTACATGTCTGTTGCAAGCATCACAAGTTGTTGAGGGAGCTTGTTTATCCTGACAGTCAAATATCAGATTTTCTTATTTTCAGTGACATTAGAGTTCCAGTTTTTAAAATTTTTGTTCTCGGGCTGGGGATTTAGCTGAAGTGGTATCGTGCCAACCTTGGATGTATAAGGGCCGGATTTGATCTCCGGTACTGCAAAAAAATAAAAATAAAAATAAATAAATTGTTCTCATTATACCAATGTCTTTGAGCCCCCACCCAGTGTAATGCCTGTATGCCAAAGGAAAATTTTATCTTTTCGGAAGCTTTGATCATAAAAACATGAGATTCTTACGGAATCCTTGGTGGTTACATTGTTGGTGCCAACAGAAGAATCCCTCAATATAATCTCTACGCAGCCCCAGTCACTAAGTACAAACATTCATGATTCAGTATGTTTTCATTTAGATTGCCAAAGTTGATTTGTTTCTTAGCATTACACCTAGACTTGGCACTTGTGAGAGGAACAGAATATTCTCTTCCTCATTTTTGTGTTTTTGTTCAGCTCTAGTATCTTCACTACATTTGTCCATGTAATGATGCCTGGTGTCATAGGAGCAGGCAGTTAGGTGTAAATTTGTCTGGAAAGGCAAAAGCCTGCACAACATATTTCACATAGCTTTCTGATTTCAGTTTGTTGTTAGAAATTATTCACTCAGCAAGACAGCTTAAAGACTTTATCACAGGGAAGGGCAGGGGATAGTTCTGTGTTGACAGTAATTTATAGTATGCACCACAAGTGGGCAAGTCGTGTTGTTCTTTACCTTTTCTTTTGGAAAATCTCCACATCCTGCTTTGCAGTGTACACTGAATTTATGGTAGAATGGATTCTGAGGTAAATTGGTAGTTACTTTTAAAATACTGTTTTGCGGCCTTGTGGTCATTAACTTATTGTCCTGTTTTGTCTCCATGTACTGAAACTACCCTAGACTCCCAGTGTTGGTCACTGTGATAGCAAGCGCTTTTCATAGCTTAAAAATAATTGATATAATTGAGTCTCAATGAATTGTTATAACCCTTATGAAATTATCTCCTATTTCCCTGTTGAAAGAGAGTCAGACTTCACTGTTCTCTTGCTTTTTTTTTTACTTGCACTTCTCCATATGTCACCACTACCATCATGTATAATGCAGTTCCTTGGCTGGTGGGAAGAGAATTCTACACAGACCAGGGTTTGACAGACAAATAGCAGACCTCTTTTATTCAGTGACCCACTTTCTTGTAAAATCACCTGGGTTTGTGAATTATGAATATTGTGAATTGTGAATATTGTGAATTATGAATATTGGCATTTATAATAGTGTGTGGTGGAAGATAGGGGTAGGGAGCGTGAGAAGGTCAGAGAGTAGGATAAAGTAAATTGGCTTCCACAGTGTTGCTGCAACACTTTTGGAAGACACAAGATTATCCTCGTTAAGGAAAAACACAGATCCTGACAGTCATTACATATGCATTTTAATACAAACACTCACTGTGTATGTCAACAAAAGTAAAATCTACATGTGTTTTTTTATTCTACCATTTCTCAAGTTTTCATATTTAAGTCACTCAAGGAAAAACAAATTTGAGAGAGAAGTTGGCAAGAAATTTTTAAAAAGCAAAAACAAAAACTTGGGAGGCAAATTGGCATGAAATGTGAAAAAGTTGGGAGGGAAGTAAGCAGTGAAATGAGTTAAGGACTCTTCTGGAAAGTAAATTTCATCATGTAGATGTTACATGACTAATTGAACTCAGATTTGGCCTCTGGATCTCCAGGCCTGGCCAAAACTGTAAGGACTTATGGCTTCGCTTTTAAATATTCAATTCATCACTGTAGGATAATTCACAAATTTTCAGGTGGAAAAACTAGAAAGGTAAAAGTTCCATAGGAATTAGTACTTGCATTTGATATTAGTCTAGACATAATGCACATCTAAAACTGATATTTGAAACACATTGAACTATGTTCCCTAAGTCAGAATGAGCAGCATGGACTGTACCTTGAACCACTTGTGACTTTCTGAGAGGTAATGAAGTCCCAAAGCACTCACACTTATTTATTGTAATACAAAGCTAAAGCACTCATTTTATAGAACTATTGAACTGTACCAAAGAGAAATGGCATAGAGATTTATGAACTGATATGCCATTTCACTTCATTTGAGACCTGGAACTTAAATCACAAGTACTGTGTAATATCAGTAACAGAACATACATGTCAGCTTGGGTGAAGCATGTTATATGCATTAGTACACTGAATCCTCACTTCTTATTTATCCTGCATCAACTTTGTTTGGAGTTGGGATCTAAGTAAAAATGTGCTGATGCCAAAAGTGTGAGCTCAGTTTTAGGAGTTAACATCACAATTCTGGAGCTAATTATTAGGTTAATACATGTAAATTATTATACTTATGGAGACTGCCCCTTCTAGTAAGAGTGAGGCTAGTCAGCAGAATGGCAGTACACAAATATAACTGTCTGGGACCATGGATCAAACTATTTCATGGATAGATAATGAAATTAGATAAGCATGACTTTAAGATTTAAAACACAAAATAAAAATCATTAAGTTTTCCAAAAGATAAAAGCTAATTAAAAAAAGAATTATTAATATATCCCTTATATTTAAATTCTCTAGAAGAGTTAGGATTCTGGACTTAGAGAGTTTGCCATATTTATGATTTGTGAGATTTAAAGAGATCACACAAAAATCTTGTACTTGTGTCTTAATGGAAGCTTAAATTTGGAAGGGCCTTGGAGATCAGATGGTTCTAGGCATCTCACTAGGTATCTAACCCTATAACTCTAGAGAAATGTTCATAAAGACCCTCTCAGAGAGGGAAAACTTGATGTTTCTAAAATTTAAATACATGTCTTTTCTAGACAAACATCCCTTAAATGGCAGATTTTATTTCCATTACTACTTTTCAGAAATGTCTGTAATACTTTTCTTTCACAGAAAGAATGCATTAAAATATTTATTGTGAAATAAATGGATCACAGATATGTAAATATCATATCTTTTCTCTGGTGTGAGTACCTGTAGATGTAAATGAGTTCTAGAATGTATGATAGATTTTGTAAAATAGGAAATGTTCAAAGGGAATGTGGTGGGGGAATATAATGAGGGTAAAGAATAAGTATGATTTGGAAAGAAAAAGAAATAGCATGTATATAAGGGTTGGGGGTTGTGGGTGGGTAGGGACGTAGGTACAAATGAGAATTAACTTGTGTCATATACTGGTACAAATTCCCCAATGTTGAGTGTGATTGTGAGCTGTCTATAAAATATTC
Organism: Thryonomys swinderianus; assembly: GCA_004025085.1. Taxonomy (NCBI): domain Eukaryota; kingdom Metazoa; phylum Chordata; class Mammalia; order Rodentia; family Thryonomyidae; genus Thryonomys; species Thryonomys swinderianus. The sequence continues at coordinate 13,511 of PVIC010036747.1, forward strand.
CAATAAAGAATTCAATTTAAAAAAATATTTATTGTGACAATAAAACTGGGAGGGGCAGTTATATAAAAAGCATCCTATATGCTATATCAAGGAAATTGAATTTCACGTTGAGGATCTTGAGATTCCGTGAAGTGTTTTAAATCTGGATTGATGTGATCAGATTTCATCTACAAATACAGAAAATGTTGAAGGATCTATATTGATGACTAAGACACAATCCTTGTTTTCAAAAGACTTTTTAGTGTAAAAGCTAAACAGGTAAAAACCAGTTTAATAAGTTAAATCAGTATAATACTGATTATAGATTACTCATGTAAGAATAGAGAAGTTACATCGTATCTGGATTTAAAAGACCAAGGAAAATGTCCCAGGAGGAAGTAGCATCTAAGCTGAAAGATGATGAATAAGTAGTGTTATCTGAAAGAAGTGAGAGAACATTCAGAAAGAGAATAGAATGCACAGGACCTGGAATCGAAGGAAAGAGTTATACATTCAGAGAGCTCTCGTCAGCTGTATGTGACTAAGGTCAGAATGAAATGTGCCTCAACCCATGAAAGTACTCAGCACTTTCGAGAAGTTTTTAGAAGTACAGTAAGTACACTTTTTACTTCTCTTTATTTATTTAGAAATACAGTAAGTGTACTTTTTAGAAGTACAGTAAGGCTTGCATCAGGAGAGGCTATAAGGTGAGATTGAACTGAGAGGGCAATGTGACATCAACAAGGACCTCAGAGGTACTTGAATGTCACACTGAAGGCCTTTGGCATTTTACAAAGATATCTCTGGCTGCAATATGCTGGTAAGTGGACAAGGGCAAGGCTAGTGGGAAGAAGGTCTTTTAGGGGCTTATTGCAGTGATTCCAGTGAGTTATGGTTGGGATCTGTTACATAGGAGGCAGTAAGGAAAGACAAGCCAGTTGCTTCTTGAGATAGTAAAAAGATCGAATGGAAACCCTTATTAACTAGTAAAGATGGGTAGTGAGGAAAAGGAAGGAGTCAAAGATAATGCCAAATTTTAAAAAGTTAAATTTATATGTTTTCAATGTTTATTATCTTTGTTTAGATTTTTGCATAGATATTTACATCTTTTCTGTTATAATTTATATAAAAATTATATATTTACCAAATACATGTGTTTTGATAGGTGTATCAACTGTAAAATGATTATTACAGCCAAAGTAATTAATATATATACTAATCACACAGTTGTTATTAGTATGTGTGTTGCAAAAGCCTTTAAAATCTATTCTGAGCAATTTTCAGGTACATAAGATATTATTACTAAGTGCAGTTACCATGTGCAGTAGATCTCCAGAACTTACTTATCCTAACAGTAACACTTAAGCACTGTACCCTTTGACCAGCACCTCTTCATTCTCCTCTCTTCTCCGACAGCTTTCTGGGTGGGGTAGTTGGGGGAGTCATGGGAACACGTGCAGAGGTAGATTGGTAAGGAAAAAACACTGCTCCATTTTGGAATTGCTGGGATGATAACTGAACTCGTGCGAGGTGCTTAGTAGAGATTTTTTGGCTAGAGGCAGACTGTAGATATTCAATGAAGTCGTAAGGCTGGATGATACCACCAAATTGGGGACAGTGTGAGAGAATTAGCTGAGAACAGAATTTCAGTGCTTTGCGGTATGAAGGACTCTGAGGAGAAGACCTAGAATCAGAAAAATGTCATGCTGTAGAGTAGAAGGAAAGTGAATGATTTACATTCTAGGGAATGGTCAATAATGCCATCCTCCTTGGAGACATCAAGTGAGATTCTTAAGAACTCATTAGATTTTCTTAATTTTATAAGAAAAATCCAATGCAAATAAAACTAGATAACATCTGAGTAAAAAATAAGTCATGCCGGGCCGGCGATTTAGCTCAGTGGTTCCGGCGCCTGCCTCACAAATGCAAAGTCCTGAGTTCGATCCCGGTAACCACCTACAATGCTGGGCGTGGAGACTCACGCCCACCAGCAATCAATACCACATACCACAGTGCTGGGCGTGGTGGCTCATGCCTGTAAACCCAGCACTTGGGAGGCAGAGACAGGAGGATTGCTGAGTTCGCGGCAGCTTGCCTGGGCTACATAGTGAGCTCAGGGCCAGCCTGAACTACAAAGCGAGACCCTGTCTCAATAAATAAACAAACAAACAAACAAACAAACAAATAAATAAATAAATAAGTCATGCCTACAATTAGAACATTTATTAAAAATATACAAGGTGTTGAGCACATAAAAATGCTCAATGTGCTTTGTAATTAAAGAAAAGTAAATAAAACAACAATGAACATTCCAGGATAACAATAGCTGGGGTCACTAGGAGAGGGAACAGTTGGAAGATCCAACACAGAGAAAAGGGGTTAATTTGTAGCATAAGAAGGCTAAGACCTTAGAATATGTTGAGAGGATTAGATTTAGGCAGGTGAAAGGACCCTTTTCTGATGAAGTAGAGTGAATAAAGAGAAGATCCTGGCTATACAAAGTTGAGAGAGTTCGTATTCTGTCATTTATTAAAGTTGTTGAACTATTTTGTGTGGCCGGCATTATTGTAGGAATTAAGCACATGGGAATGAACCAGAAAGATCCCATTCTTAGGAGGTTTACATCCTGCGTAGAGGAGATATATTATAGCAGTTTTAAAAGAGCAACAATATCTTTTTCAGTGATAACAATGGTAAGAAAAATTAAAAGGGGTGATATATGGAGTGTCAGAGAGGTTGTTTTCCTGGACTTCTTCATTCTACAACTTCACCTAAGCTATCATTTCAATTACTTATGTTTTTAGAGTGGTTTTCATCACATTATTATCATAGCCAGCTCCCTAATGAAGGCAACGCTGTATGTCCTCTACTTCCCAGGAGAGAAATCAAAACAACAAAGAAGCAGAAAGACAAGTGGTCTCTCAGTTCTCATACCATACTCAAGCTGCAGGAGAGTGGGCAATCTGGAAGTGTTCTACTCTGGAGAGCCTAGATAGGTTCCCTGGGAGGAACGTGAACCTGCAGTGTCCTTCCCACTTCCTTTCCTTTACTGAGGTCATGCTATGACCAAAACAATGTTTTAGAAAGATCCATCCAGCATTGATATGCAAACTAAAACTGAATAAGGAAAACGTTGTGGTTAGACATTCGTGAAGTAATAGTATTCACATTGTAGTGGAAAGGGAGTGAAAGTTTGAGTCTTGTTCAAGATGATTTGTCTCAAAATTGATGGAACCAGTACTAGAATCTTTTATTAGTGTTTCTCTGTTAATGTTGTAACTGGAAAAGAAACTCTATCTTAGACTTAAATGACATCTTTTGAACACTGTTGACTTTAAGTTAGAATTTCATGGTACTTAACTTCAGTATGATTATAATAGTATTAAATCATCAAGACTATGAACTTGCTATTTGTTGAAAATTTATGGTAGCAAAAATTCATAAAATATCAAGTCTAGAGTTAATAGGATTTGGGTTGTTTCCAAGATTTAGCTATCACAAACTGAGCTGCTATGAACATGGGTACAAATATGTTACTGTGATATGAATCTTTTAATTCTTCTGTATATATACTTAGCTGGGAAATAGCAGGGTCAAATGGGACATCTAATCCTAGTTTTTTGTGGGGTTTTGTTTGTTTGTTTGTTTTTTGAGACAGGGTCTTGCTTTGTAGTTCAGGCTGGCCCTGAGCTCACTGTGTAGCACAGGCAAACCTCAAACTCAGCAATCCTCCTGCCTCTGCCTCCCAAATGCTGGGATTACAGGTGTGAGCCACCATGCCCGGCCTAATCCTAGTTTTTTGAGGAATCTCCACACTGATCTCCATAGTGGTTGTACCAGTCTATATTCCCACTAAGAGTGGAGAAGTGTTCCTTTGTCCCTGCAGCCTCGCTAGCATCTGTTGCTGGTTAATTTCCAGATAGGAGCCATTCTTTGTGGAGTGAGATGAACTCTTAGTGTTGTTTTCATCTGCACCTCTCAAATGGCCAGTGACGTCGAGCAATTCTTCATATGCTTCTTAGCTGCTTTTACTTCTTCTTCTGAAAAGTTTCTGTTCATTTCATTTTCGAATGGGGTCTTACAATATGGGGGGGTGGATTTTTAAGTTCTTTATATATTCTGTATAGTAGCTCTTTATCTGAGGAACAGCTGGTAAATTTTTTCCCATATTGTTGGATATCAACTCAAGACTGGATAAAGATGTGGTTTTTAATAAAATGGACTATTTCTGTGCCATAAATAATGATAAGTTTGAGTCATTCATACTCAAATGGACGTACCTTGAGGACATACTCATAAGTGAAATAAGTAGGTCACAAATATGTAAATACCATATGTTTTCTCTGGTATGAAAAACTGAAAATGCAAACAAGTCCTACAGTGTATGATAGATGCTGTAAAATAGAAAATTTCCTAAGGGAAATGGAGAGTAGGGGTAAATAACAAGGGGAAAGAAAAAGTTGTGATGATAAAAAAGGGGAAACAAACTTATGTATATAGGAGGTGAGGGGTTGTGGGGTGGATAGGGGAATGGGAAAAATGAGAATTAAGTTATGTCATATACTGATACAAATTCTCAATGTGGAGTATGATCATGATGTATATATAAAATGTTTCTATATCACAATAAAAATTATAAAAGAAAGATTAGTGAAATAATGGCATTGAGGATTCCATGACAGAGTTTTGAAAAATAAGATATGTATTTTCACAGAAATGATACCTTCAGGATACCACAATCCTTAACAAGTGTACTGCTCACCTATTTTAACAATGCCTGAAATTTAAATAAATTGGGCAATTTATTTCCATATCTTTTCCCAAATTTCCTTCACCCATTGGAGTAGAATGTCTTTTTCATGCCTCATAACCTCACTTTAAAGATAAAGAAGTCCTGGGTCAGAAATTTAGTTCAGTGGTTCTG
>PVIC010036748.1:0-18412 GCA_004025085.1 Thryonomys swinderianus
TTAGTATATCCTCCAGATGTCTCCATTTGCACCTAAATGGATCGATCTTGTCATTCTTTATGGCAGAGTAATACTCCATTTTGTAAAAAAACCACATCTTCTTTATCCACTCTCCAGTTGATGGACATTTGGGTTGTTTCCAAGTGAGATTCCACTTCTAAACTGGTGTCTGCATTGAGCACTGTCTTAAAATTAGTGGAGGATATAAAAAGATGCAAGTCAGCGAGCTGTTAGAAGCTGGATGTTGTCATTGGTCTGGGTTATTAGCTTGCTTAACTCTTGTTGTCCTAAGATAGCTGATAGTCTTGACACGATGCCCTAAATTACTAGCCATACTCTCTTGGGCTATCAAGAATCAGTAGGATTTATGTATTGTTTTACATCAGATTTACATATTTTATCCTTTTGGTTTATATAAATCATTCTTCAAGTAAAAAAGCTACCATTGGATACCTTGACTTGTTCGAGGATTCATATGGAACATGTATGCTCCCCTACATTTCTTGTATTTGGCAAACTCAGTATCCATATAAAAACATGTTTTTCTTACAGAATAATATTTTTGTAAATATTAAACTGATACATTCAGTTTTTTCCCTTATATTACATTTCTTTCATATCCTTTCAATATTAAACTGATACATTCAGTTGATTATATTATTCAGAATTTCTGAATAATGCAAATATTTAACTGATACATTCAGTTTCTTCCCCTTACATTTCTTTCACATCCTTTCAGTGTTGAACCTTATCCCTTCAGGGCAGGGACAGGCCTCTACAGCAAATCAGTATTTGAAAGGCAGGGTCTGTAGAGAGTGGGGCCCACCATTTCCCAGTTTCCTCAGTCATAACCTATTTCACTGAACTCTGCCTACTGCATTTCTCCCTGAAGCATACTCATGAACACATGTGCATGTGTAACACACACTTCTTACTTCCATAGTTCTTAGTGTTCCTTCATGGTGTCTTCCAAGTTTGTGAAGTATATACCCACATTTATCGCTAAGATTTAGCCTAGAGGTTGGCATTTGGAAAAACAGAAATAGTGGAGAAAGGAAAAGCCATGTTTTTCATTTTGTGAGATTATGTGAAGAGAAGAAACATTGGCCCTTAATGATATTTTTGCCTTCCCTAAGGTTGGCTTTTAAACAGCCGCTTATATGTAGAAAAGTACTGTTGGAGACAGCAGTTAAGAGCAAGAACTGAGCTAGTTCCACACGTACATCAGGTAATATAAAAAGAACCACCCCCCCCCCCCAGGCTGGAGATTTAGCTCAGTGGTTCGGGTGCCTGCCTCGCAAGCGCAAGGTCCTGAGTTCAATCCCGGTAACCACATACAATGCTGGGCATGGTGACTCACGCCCACCAGCAATCAATACTACATCCCACAGTGCTGGGCGTGGTGGCTCATGCCTGTCATCCCAGCACTCGGGAGGCAGAGACAGGCGGATTGCTGAGTTCGAGGCTTGCTCTGGCTATGTAGTGAGCTGAGGGCCAGCCTGAACTACAAAGCAAGACCCTGTCTCCAAAAAAAAAAAAAAAAAAAAAAAAAACCAAAAGATATCCATAGATGGAATTTAACACAGTATGACCACCTAGCATTCATAGTGTGACTTTTAAATTCCTAGAGTTTGTGGAAGTCTTTGACACAGGATTTAAGTACTTCTGTGCTTTACAGAGATCTTAGTGTTCACTTTAATGTTCAGTCCTCTAAAGGAAAATGATAAGATTAGAGTATCAAGGTGAATTCTTGAGAATTTTATTGATGCAGCTAATTACCAAAATGAGTCTAGACCCTGAAATGAATGTTTCAACCTGTTGGCATTGCAGTGGTGCCCACGGGGTAGACTCAATGGCTCCCAGTTTTGGCTGGACATTAGAACTACATGGTAAATTCCAAAGACATGTAAGCCCAAAGCCAAATAGACCAATTATAACAGCATCTTCAGGAAGTAGGTTCCTGGCACTAGTACTTTTCAAACTCTCCCCAGGTAATTAGAATGTACTGTAGAGTTGAGAATGACTTCCTTAGTTGCAAATTACTGTTATCTAACAGCAAAAAGTAATTTTTACTCACTTGCCACTTGCCTTAGTTAACTACATTTACTACGCAGGATGTTAAAATCTTTAGCAGAAAAGGATGTTAATCTATAGAATGATATAACATTTACTTATTTCATCTTTCAAGGTTGAATTATATGACAAAATTGCAAATTGAGGCAATCTGTTCCATCACAAAATACATATTGTTCTTAGTTCATTCCTGTGCTTTGGTATTTGTAAGGTACATTTAACCTAGAAGCCCTCAATTCCTGCTTTCACGCTAAACCAGATACTGTAATACTTTTCCAGGCAGGCTTTGCTGTGCATTATAGATATTTAGTATCAGTCTTAACCCATTCACCTGATGCCACAAGCATTTCCATCCCCCAGTGGTGACAACCAAAGCCAGACATAAAAACAACATCATAGCCATCCAGATATTTGCTTTAAAAAAAGGTGAAAGTAGGCAAACAGTAATCTTGGAGGTTAATCCATTATAGTCAAAACCGCTGTCAAGATAAGTAAAATTTCTAGTCTAGCCATCCTTGACAGCTACTTCCTCCTGAGAATCTTTTCTTTTTCATTGTGACTGTCACTGGTTTTAAGGAATGCAACTGTCTGTAACTCAAGAAACTGAGGTGTCAAAGTAGAGGCTGTTTAGAGCTCCAGGTATGGTCTAGAAAGAAGACATTAAAATATGTGAAATTATCCAGAGCTTTGAGTGTTCATAATTTCATATGATTTTTTATTCGCTCCTTTTTCTTTTTTTCTCTTTCTGAATAATAAGCATGTACATGGTTAAAACCAATCAGGCTCTAGTCCATTCTGTTACACTCCAAAGCAGATTTCAACAGGAGTGATTATTTTACCTGGGACACTAAGCTGGTTAAGTTCTATTTATGAGAAATCAATCAGAAAGGACAAAAGAATTTTGTGGTAAAACTTTCTGTGACTATGCTGTATATGAAGACAAAAACAAACAAACAAACACCATCATTAATATAGATAGCTTTATCTTGAGGTTAATAATTTTTAAAAATTCTCTAGAATAGGTGCAATCTAATAGCACAAGGAAATATAGATGGAAGGAATGATACTTTAAAAGTCACTTGATCCCAATTGGACTAAGAAAGATCTAAATACATTCATAGTTTGATAGTCCATAATTCTTATTTGTTAATTTCAAAATTATTCTACTTTTAGAAGTTTATGAGTTGTTTCCCTCTGGCTGAAGAAATTTAAGTGAGATTTTTAACTATGTGAAAAGAAAAAGCAGTTGATGTATAATTTGGTTTTGAACATTCCAAAGTGTAAGGATCAAGGAAACAAAAACTTCTCTAGTAGCCTGGGCACATCTTGGGGCTTTTGTAAGAGTTCCAATAGAAAGGCCCAACCAAACATAGTCCTATCATGACAAGTAAGAATTTAAATTTACTTCTCAGGCTATAAAAATATCTTTCTTCTCTTATGAATTAAATTTGGACACTTCCATTCCGTCTATATGCCCATCTCCTCCCAGTTCCATAAAGAACATTAACATCTATGCAAGCTGTTGTTGCTACAGATTGATTTACTTGACATTTCCAGAATGCTGGACAATGAATGACTTATGATACTTTTTTGGAACAAGAGAAGTTTCTTTTTTGTCTTGATTCATAATGACTGAATTTAAGCAAATATATCCTTGTAAACATGATCTGTTACTTTATACATTCTTTATGCCCACATTTGTTATTATTTTTCACCGTTAAATATTTCTTAATGTGTAGATTTATAATTTGTTGCTTTAAAAAAAAATCCAGGGCTGGAGATTTAGCTCAGTGGTTCCAGCGCCTGCCTCATAAGTGCAAGGCCCTGAGTGCGATCCCGGTAACCACATACAATGCTGGGCATGGTGACTCACACCCACCAGACATCAATGACACATACCACAGTGCTGGGCGTAGTGGCTCACGCCTGTAATCCCAGCACTCGGGAGGCAGAGACAGGAGGATTGCTGAGTTCCAGGCTTGCCTGGGCTACATAGTGAGCTCAGGGCCAGTCTGAGCTACAAAACGAGACCCTGTCTCAAAAAAAAAATAAAAAATCCAGTGTGTCTCCTTTAAAACATTAGCCTAGACCTATAGCCATAAAATTACTGAGTGCAATAAAATAGTATCTTAAAGAAATTTATCCTAGTATAATTTTATTATGTCTCTAAAGGAACATTCTACATGTTTACTCTTAGGATACTTGAACCTAATTTTATGCTGTTTTTTCTTCTTGAATAAAAATTTTCAAATGTAAAATAAGTGAAAAATGAATACATTTTAAAGCAGTTTGGGTTTTCCACCTACAAATTTTGCCAAACTCTCAGTTAAAAGCAATAAGTCTGATATGAGAGAAAGGAGCTCAAATACAGAGCATCAAAGCTAGTTGACTAATGAGATCAGCCTTACAGAGATCCTTGACATTCCAGGAATATATCTGGAAACCATCTCAATTACCAGATTCCCAAATACTGAAAGGTTTGGATACATTCCTTCCTGAATTTCTGCTGAATCACATTTTCACTCTCAGAAATGTTACCCAAGCCTATTTTCATATTTGCAAATGTAGCCTATTTTCTAGCAAAAATATCTGCTTCAGAGTTCAAATTTTGTCTCTGACCTGACCATCACTGCATAAGGACAGAATGTCTTATAATCATGATGGTTGAAGAAGCACAAAGCCACAGCACTCTTCTGCTGCCATGTGCTGGACTGGTCTGTTAGACATCACAGTTGGGCCTCAGCACCCACTGAGTGAGTGAGGGTGGCACAACACCAGTGTTGTTTGCAAATTGTGGACCTTGTTAACATCTAAAAATAATTGGTTAAGTTTCCCATACTTTGAACTCAGGGCTTTTGCACTAAGCTACACTCCTACCACCATATTTATTTCCTTATTTATTTGTTTAGAGATAAATTCTATCCAGCTAAATCACTAAGTTGCCAAGAATAGGCTCAAACTTGCAACTCCCAGAGTGCTGGCATTACAGATGTGTGTTATCCTGTGATGCTCTTTTCTCTTCTTACAGGGAGAGGTAGGTCAATGGTGGTTAAAAGCTTGGACTTTGGAGCCAAGATGTCTGAGTCTTCAAACTTGCTTTTCCACTTACCAGTCATTTAATCTTGAATGAGATTTAATTTTTCTGTGACTGAATTTGTTCACCTGTAAAACTCATCTCTCAGCAGGGCCTACCACCTAGTAAGTACTCATTGAAAATATCCCAGGAAAACATAGTGAGCTCTTACTGTGAGCTGTGCACTAAAAAGAAGTTTCTGGCATGTGAGATATTCCATATATATGCCCACAACAACCCTACTTTGTCACTCAAGTTCAGTGATGCTAGAAACTGATTAGTCTTCTAGTTAGAAGATTAATTAGCATTTAATTAGGCTTATTAGTCTTTTGATTCCCAGGAAGAGCGAGCCTCTGTGGCCACAGACCAAGATGACTTTAACTGAGTTTAGGGGTCTACTTTCTTTGGAGATAGATCTGAACAAGTGGAGAAGTATGAGCATCCAAAATACAGACCTTGGAGAGGTACCTGCTACACTGTTGTACTAATTGCCTATGGATGCCATAACAAAGAACCACAGATTAGGTGATGTATACAACAAAAATTTATTTTCTTACATTTCTGGAGGCAACAGGTACAAGATCCAAGGTGCTGGTTTCTCTTGATTCCCCTCCTGGATTGCTGATGATCATCTTCTTTTTGTGTCCTTGAATGGCCTTTTTCTCAGCATGCTCAATCCTGGTGTCTCTTCTGCTGTTAAAGTAAAGAAGGGAAAGAAAACACTTGATAGTAAAAAATAAAGGGAAATAAAGCTTATATATATAGGCAGTAGGGTTGCAGGGAGGGCAAGGGAAGGGGAAAAATGAGAATCAAGATGTGTCATGTACAGGTACAAATTCTCGATGTTAAATGTGGTCACACTGTACGTGTAAAATGTACCAATAAAATTTTTAAAAAGAGCCGGACGTGGTGGCTCACGCCTGTAATCCCAGCACTGGGGAGGCAGAGACAGGCAGATTGCTGAGTTCGAGGCTTGCCTGGACTATACATAGTGAGCTCAGGGCCAGCCTGAACTACAAAGCGAGACCCTGTCTCAAAAAAATTTTTTTTTTTAAAAAAGATACCATTTCTTTTGGATAAGGGTTTACCCTTATGACTTTTGGGTTCTGATCTCCAAATAGGGGAGTAAGGGCTTTAATGTATGAATTTTGGGGCACATTTCAGTTCATAGTAATTATCTTAGAAAGATGATTTCTGGTGATGACTTCAGGTGGATCTGGCTTCTAGTTAAGCTTAATCATAACACCTCAGGTGAACACAGTCCCAGGTATGGGGAGGGGTGAGGCAGAGATTCTTTTCTTCAAGCTACATATTGAAAGTGAAAAAGAATCTTTACGCTATGGTGAACATTTACCAAACATATCACTAAGTTGTTGCTGAAACCATAGTTCTTCAGTATAGGCCATGGATTGGATATTATTTAAATATGTATTTAGTTACAGTTGTGATTGAAATTGTGTATATATATATTAATATAACTAAATTAGTCTGATTTAAAAATGTTTACATGTTTTATGTCTTTTTCAGGGGGGACACCAAGGTGGGCCTTTATTTTAACAGGCTGATCAGGAGGATGGGGGGTGGTCAGGGCCCAGGATGGAATCTTCCTAGTCTAGTACTCATGGCATGGGTGGGAACCGCTGCTTACATAGGACCTGCACATCTGTGGCAGCTCTTTATGTCAAAAATCTTCTGATCTAAACTACAGAGAAGAGCCAGTATCAGAATGAAGTCTAAAAAGGTACAACCCTTTCCCAGGTTATTCTTGTCTTGCTGTTTATATCTTTACTTATAACTCATTTGTCTGGAAATAAAAATACTACTTACGTTGGAAAAATGCCTACTCTCTACATCATTAGATATAGTTAGGGAGTTCTTGCTCAAAGAGAATAAAACCTTAGTTAAGCAACAGGCAAAGAAGAACAAACATCAATAATTGAGATATAAAATTATGCTAAAAGAAATCAAATGAGTAAATGTTAAATTCCTATAAATGGTCTTTCTCCTTTGGAAAGATTTTTTTTTCTTTAAACCATAATTGATAGTGTCTCCTTGGAAACAATCCGAAGAGACTAGTTGAATTACTGGAAATCATGCAGTTTAGACTGAAATTATGGTAATGTGCTGCCTCTTTCTATTAAAGCCAGCCAGTCTTGCTAGTAAAGAATATCTGAGAGTCTTTCTATCATGTGATAGGCTGACTGTGATGAAAAGATGTTCCAAGTCAGAAATTTGGGAAATAAGAAAGGTAAATGTATATTTCTCAGTAAAAAGTAACATATATGTTGTAGTTTGGATCTGGAATGTTCCACTAACCTCTCATGCTCAGAGGCAGGGCTACTGGACGGTGGTTGGACCATGGGGTGCTCTACTCACTGGGCGAGTTCAGAGGCTGTGTGCATTGTTAGGAGAAAGGGCATGGTCAGAAGTGGTGGGTCACTGGGCACATGACCTGGAAACATATGCCTCATTTCTGGCTTTTTCCCTGACCACCATGATGCAAGCAGATCCAATCACTATATGGTTTGTGCCCCAGACTTCTAACTACGAACTGAAACTTCAGAAACTGTGAGCCAAGACAAACTTCTCCTTCTTTAAGTTGTAGGTGGCAGATAATCTGTACCAAAGATAAAAAGGTGATTAAGAAATGTTGAGTAGTATCGTTTTGGGGGTTAGGTTGGTATAGCTTTGCATTCCAGAAATGAAGTTAGTATCCTGGGTCAGCAAAGGTTTGTAGGAGATTCCATAAGCTGACGTTGTAAGGTTAGGGATGGAGTCCACCTACAGGAAGCCAGTTTCTCTTCCATTAATACCTCAGGTAGCAGCAGTACTGTAGGTTAATGCTGAAAATCTGGTTAACAAAAACTTCTTTCTCTTTAGCAACTCCTCCTCTTTTGTTAAAAAAGAAATTATAGTGCAAAAGGCATTGTCCTAATGGTTCTGGAAATAATAAAGTGAAATATTATTGGTTCCCAAAGGATTCATAATCCGCTAAGGGAAACCCAACCTGACTTGACTATTTGCCACAATGTAATTTATTAGATGAGAGATACAGCAACCACGTGAAAGCACAGGAGAAGACAAATTTGTAGACAACAGAGATGTGCAGGTACAGACAGCTAATGCCTGGCCTCCAAGGTTCTGTTCTAGCACAGGAAGGTCAGTAGCAGAGGACCAGGAATGGGGACTTTCCCCCCAAAGCCATGAGGGACTTGGGGAATGCTTAGGTGGGAGGAGAGATGAAGGAAAATATTCAACTACCAGCTCTTAGAAGTTAGTATTAATTCTGCTATTAATAAAATGCTTATTTTGCTTTTTATTTTTGCCACCTAAAAGCCAATATATTTGGAAATAAAAACTAGGCTTCCTGGTCATACTTTAGAATGAGCGTTTAAATCTATGGAATGTGACACCACTCTGGTCAAAATCAGAATGCTTAGCAAAGAAATCACTGACATTAAAGAAAATTTATTGAATGAAAGTTCTTCTATTTCTCGGACAATTGCAATTACTTGTGGAGAGCAAGTTAATTTATTAGCATGTGTATGATATTTTGTTTTGTGTACAAGTTGAAATACCTATGCATGAGCTGTTTTTTTTTGCACAGTCACTAGAAATTCAAAGTTAAAAACCTTCAATTTCCCTTCATATATATATTTTGTGTTTGTAGCATGTTTTTTTTCTAGAGTTTAGATATAAATTCTTCACTGGAATAATATTTATTTTATCTTTGGAAAGTACCTGTGATTTAGCAGATTCTCTGGTCATTATGACTAGATTTGGAAACCCAGGAAATGGAAGTGAAAACATAAAAATTTTTTTATTAGTATATGTTTGTGAAACATAATGAACAAATTTATTACAGGGCACTGGCACATAAAATATCATGTCTTGATGCTTTTTACTTCCACTCCGTCCTATTTCCCTCCATCTGCAGATAACTCTCAAGTGTCATGGCAATCGTACGACAGCTGCTGTAGCCTGGCCCCTCTTCCTTGGTGATCATTATTTTTTAAAATATGCTGCAGAGTTTAACAAAGAATTGGTATGGGTGATGACAAATATTCTGTACACAAATATTTGGCGATAAGACTACTCAGTGTGTATGTTCATTAATTAAATGAAACTAGATCCAGCATTGCTGCTCCTCCCGAGTGACCATGCGTGCTCCAGTATGCAACCAGGGTCAGGAGAAACTTCAAGGTCACCTTTTTCTCAACTCTTTTCTCAGTTTGCCTATCAAACACTTGTTTTTGAATGTTGAACTTCACGCTTTGATTTTTAAATTTCTTTTAATACTTAGTTATTCAGACTCAAAGTCCATTTCTCCCACTATTTTTTTGACTCCTCTGAAAATAATTCTGCTTCTTAATTTCTATTCTATATTGCTTTAGGAGTCATCTCCAGTTGCCCCAGTACATTGCAAAGAAATTACTAATACATAAACATTTTTCTGATATTTTTAAGCAATATTGAGTTTGTCAGCTTCCTAGGATAACCCATTTTTAAACTTTTATTTCTTTGTGTTTATTTATTTTTTAGACAGGGTCTTGCTTTGTAGTAGTTCAGGCTGGCCCTGAGCTCACTATGTGGCCTAGGCTAGCATTGAACTCACAGCAATCCTCCTGCCTATGCCTCCTGAGTCCTGGGATTACTGGCATGAGCTACCACGCCCAGCATTGTGGTATGTAGTACTGATTGCTGGTGGGCGTGAGTCACCATGCCTGGTATTGTTGTATGTAGTTATTAGGGATTGAACTCAGGACCTTGCGCTTGCTAGGCAGGCACTGGAACCACTGAGCTAAATCTCCAGCCCGAACTTTTATTTTTTATTCAATTTAGATTTTAAAAATTTGAAAGCACAAATGGAACTTATGTATTAATAATCAAGTACATTACTTTCTATGTTGAGAGTATTGGGACTCCAAAGTTGAGACTAAGATTAACATTAAATAGTTTTTAGTTGGCCTTGAAACTTTCTAAAAATAGGATTTGATAAAATGAAGTATTACTCTAGGGTCCGGGGATTTAGCTCAAGTGGTACTGTGCCTACCTTGGAAGCACAAGGGCCAGAGTTCGATAACCAGTTTCACACAAACACACACACACACACACACACACACACACACACAGTATTACTCTGCAATAAAAATGATAATTTGAGTCATTTATACTCAAATGGACATACCTTAAGGATGTACTCATAAGTGAAATAAATAGGTCACAGATGTGTAAATAGTGAATCTTTTCTCTGGCATGAGAAACTGAAGATGTAATGTACATGAGTTCTAGAATGCACGATATTGTGAAATAATAATATTCAAAGGGAAATGGGGTTTAGGGGTATGAATTGAGGGGAAAGAAAAAATGTGATGGTAAAAAACAGAAACAGAACTTATGTATATGGGGGTGGGATTGTAGGGGTGGGTAGGGGAAGGGGAAGATGATAAATCGTGTCATATACTGGTACAAATTCTGAATGTTAAGAGTGATTGAAATGTGTATATGTAATATACCAATAAAGATTCAAATTTTTAAAAATGAGAATTAAATTGTGTCATATACTAGTACAAATTCCCAATATTGAATGTGATCATGATACGATGTGTATATACAATGTACCAATAAAGATTTTTTTAAAAAGAAAAAAAATTTCCAATTTTTTTTTAAGAAGAAAAACATTGAACATTTTTTTAAAAAGTAAAAAAAAAGTAGGATTTGAGCCAGGCGTGGTGACTCACGCCTGTAATCCTAGCACTCGGGAGGCAGAGACAGGAGGATTGCTGAGTTCGAGGCTTGCCTGGGCTACATAGTGAGACCCTGTCTCAAAAAAAAAAAAAAGGATTTGAAATGCATTTTAAAGACTAAAAAACAAAGGATATGAGAATTTTAATCTCTTTCTACTTTTACCAGTTGAATATAGGCTGAAGTGATGATGATAATATTGTTTCATGTAAAAATATAAAATCTCCTGTGCTAATTGTACATTTTGCCACAATGACTTGGACCAAAACATTTTGTCCATGTCAATGGATTTTTCCAACTCTGAAAGAAAAATTGCCAAGTGTCCACGAATATTAGACATTTATGACTATTAATGCTCTGCTATAATCCTGTAGTAAATTCATTTGTATCTTTATCATGGTAATTGTCACTTTATTGGTTACCTTATAGTTATTTATATGTCTCAGTTCTACTAACAGCTTCAGGGGATGATATGTATTTGAATTGTTTTGTAATGTCTCATAACATCTATCTCAGAAATCAACAATTGTGAATAAAAAACGTTATTTTTATATCAGTACTCCAAAATTAACTTTGACAATTTCACATTGGCATGCAAGAAATTTTGGAAACAGTACTACGCATGTGGAAGTAAAAAAAAAGAATGATGTACCTTCCTGCATTAGGAAGGATAGCAGAGGACTTCAAAGCCACTAACAGACCATTTACTTTATCTGGGATCAAGGACCCTCTGTGGATAAAAGGCAAACGAAGTCATCCACCTTGAAGAAAAAATATTTTCTTAAAATAGAGGTTTGCTATCTAAAGCTCCTTTAAGTCCTTGGGTTCTGCCCTATGAAATCATTCTCCTTGAAGCGTAATCATTCCAAATCCCATAATAATAATGTGGGGAAAGATAGATTGCCATAGAAAACATAGAGTATGGTAGAGTTATGAGTCTAGCATTAGGAAGATTTGACCTGGTTAGAAAATTCATTCATGAAAGCCCTGTGGTTAGAATTGGTGGGAAACCACCCTGCTCTGTGCTTGTGGAAAGGAACTAACAGGATATGAGGAGAGATGCCTTCACATAGAACTGTTACAGATCTGCAACAGACATGCATAATGCCTAAACCTAAATCAGGTGTTTTCATATGTATAAGTACGGTATTACTGTTTTTTTAGTTTGCTTATATGTTTATGTTAAGAAAAGAGAATGGAGACATTGCAGGAAAGAACACAAACCGCTCTACCCATGCTTTTCTTAGGGAATGAAGTCTGTAATACCAGTAAAGAGTAGAAATACTCAAGTGTTGACTGGCTGAATTCCTCCAGACTCACTCATTAAATCGACCCTGTCTCTTTTCTGTCTCAGACTTGGTTCTATCAGAGATGGTGCGCTATCTGAAAAAGTGGATATTTTTCTTCTACTGTGTATGGATATCTAAAAATGAAAAACTTTAGAATTTCAGAACATGATAAAATTTTTTATCATTTATAGATTTTGATTTATCTTAAAAGCTTCACTATTCTTTTGATAGTAACTGACAGATCCAATCCTATTCCCATATGCTTTCTGCTATTTTAAAAGAAATAGTATACAATTACCTCAGAGAAGCACCATGTGTTTCCAAAGCATGAATCTGAAAACCATCCATCTGGTTAGGCTGGCATCTTTCTGAATTTCATGTGATTGAAAGAAATGTATTCAACATTTTTGCCACTCAGGCTAGTGAGGAACAGAATAAGATAAAGGAGATCTTTTTCTCATTTCCAGTTACTGAAAATCAAGTCTCCTTCAGCCTATAATTCTTTGTCCACCCTTCCTCCTACATGGACCTAATCACCCAGCAAAACCCAGCCACACATTGCTTTCTTTGTGTATTCCTATATAAGCCAACAGCCGTATGTGTCATAGAAGTATATTCAGGCAGGAATTAAAATATTTACTTTGATTAAAATTATTTTTTTAAATGTTGCCTCTCGATAATCTGTGAGGTCTGAAAATGAGAGTCACATGAGTTTCAAAGCAATTTAACTCGCAATACATTATCGCAAAATTACAGAACTAGAGACTGCAGAGATAGTGCAGAATAAGCACAGATCACTTTTGTCTTCAAGAATTTACAGTCTAGCTGGGAAGATAGAAATTAAGCACAGAATTAAAGTTGGCATTTGATGAAAGGGTAAGGAGAGTAATATCTAAACCTCATATGTACAAAAATAAAGTTGAAAATTCCAAATTTATTGAATTTTGTTTTTTGTGAATAGCATATAATATTAAAATAAGATTACTTTTCTACATGGATCAAGTAACTGTTCACATTTCTTGTGAAGTTAAAGAATAATCATTAAATTAGGAATAAGGCACAGTGCTAAATTTATATTTCTAATATATTATGCTTAGATATATAAACTGTATGCTCAAGTTAATTTGCTGTTTTGAAACTTTTCTTCAGTTCAAATAATCCAAAAACTATATTAAATTCTTACTGCTTCAAATATGTATTAAATATGTCCATCTCCTAACAAAATAAAACAAATAACTTCATGGTGAACTAAGAGAACGAGGCATCTTGCCATACAAATTAGAAGTCAAGAGACTTTCTGTATATTGACCAAATTGAAGAAAGGAAAGTTTGGGAGGCAGGGCTGGCAGAGCACAGGTCTGGAGAAGACCTTCTGCCTGATTTGGAGGTGGGTGTCTTCCTGCTGTGTGTGTAATGGTAGGGAGCAGGAGGAGAACATGCAAGCTCTCATGCCTTTATGGGCGTACCGCCCTCACGTACAAGGGCACCACCCTCGTGACCTAATTGCCCAAAAGGCAACCTAACACACACATCCAGTCTTTAGGAAAATATGTAATGGAATCAATGAATTGCTAAAAGAATAATTCCGATTAAAAATTCATTTCATCAGATCTTTATTAAATTATTACAGAAGCTAGATCATTAATGAACACATTTTCTGCCTTAAGTAAAGACACTTTAGTTTTGCTTCTTACAAGAAGGTGAATCCTCCAAAGTGAGCACCCTCTCTATTTCTTTTGAACCACATTACAATATTGAAGCTTGAACTCTGTGCCAAAAGAAAGCTCAGTGACACATACGCACTTTTGTTCTTATTAAAATGTAATGTATTTAATGATCTGCTATCCAAATGTTCTTGCGCGATGGCAGTCTTACGCTACCTAAACTATGGAGCTGAACTGAGGCACCGACCATCAGGCTAGGAAAGCATGAAGAACTTGCATTTCCGGTGCTTTTTGGAGAACTGATGACCTGTGCACAGTTGGTGGAAGAATCTGCCTACTCTTCGGCAGACACAAAAAAGGCTGAGAGCTTGAGGCTAGCCTGGCCTACAGAGTGAGCTCAGGGCCTGCCTGAGCTACCAAGAAAACGAGTGCTGTCATGAAATTAGTATGGGACCAATTTAAAAGATGTGTTTGAGTTTAGAGGAAAGAGAGATGAGGATATCTGCTAGGAGTCGATGATAGCGAAACAAATCTAGTTTTCATTTCCTCTCAAAAGGAAAATGTTTACTTCAGTTAAATGCTGTATGTTAGAAATAAAATTGAAATCCAAATTGTTGTTCAGCCATATTCCAGATAGTTGTTTCTCTGTCCAGCTTTACAAAAGCTGTGTGGAAAATTGTGCAGTCTCCAAGTTTAATTTAAAAACCCTGAAAATCTTTCACTTTGTCATGCCTGGGATGGGAGCAGATGACTCACCACACGAATTCAAGTTAAATCACTTAACCTTTTCCTCTTATTCAATCCATCTGGGAAGCTGAGTATAAGCGCTTCACAGAGAAGCAGGTGGTGTGCCAAAGCGAAATTTGCCCAGATTAAAACAGAAGAAAAATGTGTTATAAGCACTAAAAGAACCAAATATGGAAAAACACCAAGGATTAAAAGGAAAAAGCTATAAATTGGATCAGACCTTTTCCCCTGTTAAAAAAAAAAAAACCTACATATAATCCTTAAAAAACTAAGCTCTGTGAGATGATTTGGAGACAAAGTTAGTAAAATGTTTCCTAAGCACCACCACATGTGTAATGGTGGTCACAAATAACAGCATTCATGGTGAGTCAAATACTCATTGTTGGTTCCTTTACCAACTTGTCTCAGAAAACAAATATGGTTCTATTAGGGTATTTTTAAGTTATCTTTTTTAAAAATTAAATTGTTTATTGATTCATTTTATGTACACATCACAATCACACTCAACATTGGGAATTTGTACCAGTATATGACATGAGTTAATTCTCATTTTTACCCATATCCCTACCCACCCAACTTCCAGCCCTATATACATATTCTTTTTTTTTTTTTTTGAGACAGGGTCTCGCTTTGTAGTTCAGGCTGGCCCTGAGCTCACTATGTAGCCCAGGCAAGCCTCAAACTCAACAATCCTCCTGTCTCTGCCTCCCGAGTGCTGGGATTACAGTCGTGAGCCACCATGCCTGGCTATATACATATTCTTTTTTTAACATTATATTTTTTCTTTCCCCTCATTACTTATCCTTTCCCTTTGAATATTTTCTATTTCACAATATCTATTGTACTAGGTTGTCTATTTGAAAACTGTCAAGTTAAATACTAATAAAAGCATATCTGAGACATTTCGTGGCACTTATCACAATTTTAGCTCTGATGAAACTTAACACCACTTGAAAAAAAATTTCCAACATGTTCTAGGAAAATTAAATCCTTAGAATAGATTGGAAATCATATGTTTCTTTGAAGGCAAGTTAAATGCCAACTTGCTAACTTTGTATAATTTGTATCATACAGCACATAAACATGTACAGTACTAAATTTGAATGTCTTTACTGTATACCCCAGTGTTTACATCTGTCATATGTTATGGAAGAAGAAATGGCCTCTTGTAGGTAAAATAGAGATAGTTTAATGAACAAAGAGTAGAACATGACAGACAGTATCATTATCTTCTTGTTTTCTAACTGGCTCGACCATCAGGCTAGGAAAGCATTGAAGACCTTGGGATTCAGGTGTCCTTTGGAGAACTCACAATCTGAGCATAGTTGGTAGGAGAAACTGCCTACTCTTTGGCAGATACAGCATGAAGTGCAGACTTGACTGTGGGCCCATGGCTGGTTCGGATGGAAGATTCACTATGGTCAGAACAAATAGAACTTCACCAATCCAAGGTAAACTTTTTGGATGAACACCCCCATCCTATTATAAAGCAAAATATAAATATGTACATATTGTTTCTCTTCAAAAATTCTTGAAATGTAGGTAAAGCCCAGTAAAATGGCTAAAAAACCTATGAAATTTGAAAACATTGCATTTATTAAGAGAGAAGTGTCTCATATGAGTCTTAGTCTAACATTTTTCTGAGAAAGGGTAAAGTATTGACTGTAAGTATGGCTTTTAACATCCATAATAATGAATATTCAGATAAAGATAATTTTCAAGTTCAGTGTAGGTAGACCTTGCTCAGGAGAGCAAATTTAACCTTGGGATAATTATAAAAATAATTTTATAAATTTCTTGAGAATTCCAAACCAATCTTCAGAACCCCACTATTCATTCTGGCTATGTTATACACATGAATTCATATTTCTATGAATATACATGTATATGTATATATACAAGAATATTTGCAAACTGCAGTTTTATTGTTCTCTTCTAGAAAAATACTGGGAGCATATTAAAAACAAAAGATAAACCACTGATGTATAAAATTAAAGTCACAAATGAAATGAATTTTTATTCAGTTTGATTTGAAGAAATTAGGCTTAAATGCCAATTTCATAAGGATTCTTTTCAAATAAATGCCTGCGTCCTGACCTCCTTAAGATCTATTTACTCCTTGCATGTACCAGTTTCTCATAAAAGAGGTCTGGATTGGGCCGGAGGGTTAGCTCAGTGGTTCCGGCGCCTGCCTCGCAAGCGCAAGGACCTGAGTTCGATCCGCGGTAAACACATATAATGCTGGGCGTGGAGACACGCCCACCAACAATCAACACCGCATACCACAATGCCGGACGTGGTGGCTCACGTCTGTAATCCCAGCACTCAGGAGGCAGAGACAGGAGGATTGCTGAGTTCAAGGCTTGCCTGGGCACCACAGTGAGCTCAGGGCCAGCCTGAACTACAAAGTGAGACCCTGTCTCCAAAAAGCAAAAAAAAAAAAAAAAAAAAAAAAAAGAGGTCTGGATGTATTTTCAGGGGCTCCTAATGGAAAATATCTGGAAGGTGTAAGTCTCTTATTGACTTCTGTTACATCTATTATTTCAATGAAGTTTCTAAGACTGACTAGTTCAGACTAGTGTTAGCTTGAGTTTCCAAACCTTGTCTCTCTTAAATAATACAAATCACCCTTTATAACATTATCTTGGGAGCACCATAGCTTCATATAATCCTCCTTCTAATATCAATACTGAATATAAATTCCTAACCTTGAGATAAGTGTTTCCCACTTCCTTTCCTTAAACTAATTCTCAGAAATAGATTTGTATTTACTTGCTGACATGTAGCAGTTTCTCAGCTATACCCTCACTAGTAGTGCAGCTGGATACAAGGTCAATGCTCACAAATTCATTTTTTAATCTCAAGAGAAGCTCTTAGTGCCCTGAACACTTCAACAGACCTATTTTACTCCACCTGGTTTCTCAGGGTTCCCAGGAATAGTGCTAGGATTTGCAGGAATAGTGCTTGCAAGTTTTGAATCTATATTCAAGAGTACAGAGGGAAATATAGCATGGGTTTCCATGGTTTATTTTTTTTAATGCTCCTTAAATAAATTGAAACTTCTAATTTGCCATAAGCTGGTATTTTTTTTTTTTTTTAGACAGGGTCTCACTTTATAGTTCAGGCTGGCCCTGAGCTCACTATGTAGCCCAGGCAAGCCTTGAACTCAGCAATCCTCCTGCCTCTGCCTCCTGAGTGCTGGGATTATGCTGGTATTTTTATATGTACTTAAAATAATCTTAAATCCCTAATGCTATTCTTAAAAGATTATCTTGCTTGAACCTATGAATCCAATTTTTTGCTTTAATTTATCCTTTTAGTTATTGTGAGAAAAGCCTGAAGCATTCTAGCTTCCATTAATATAGCTCTTTCAGCTTTTGCTTTTTTGGATCCCCTTTCTTACATTTGTTTTTCCTGATGGTATAATATTAAGACTTTTAACTTGTCTTAAAAGTAATGAGGGGAAGGAATAAATATGATTCTGAAAGAAAATAAAAGAGCATGTATATAGGGGGTGGGGAGGTGTAGGTGGGTGGGAATATGGGTAAAAATGAGAATTGACTGTGTCATATATTGGTACAAATTCCCCAATGTTATATGTGATTGTGAGAAATATATAAATTGACAAGATCGATCCATTTAGGTGCAAATGGAGACATCTGGAGGATATACTAATAAGTGAAATCAATAGATCACAGATAGACAATTCCCGGATCTTCTCTTTGGCATGAACACCTGTAGATGCAAATGAATTCTAGAAAGTAGGACAGCTTTTATAGAGTGGAATATTTCTATAGGAAACTTGGTGTGGGAATGTGATG
>PVIC010036749.1:0-18419 GCA_004025085.1 Thryonomys swinderianus
GAAGCAGTACTCCCCAAATCATTCCTTGAAGCAACCATCACCTTGATTCCAAAGGCAGGGAAAGATCCCACCAAAAAAGAAAACTACAGGCCAATCTCTCTAATGAACATTGACGCAAAAATCCTCAATAAGATACTTGCAAACAGAATACAGAGAGTTATTAAGAAAATCATACACCCTGATCAAGTCAGATTTATCCGAGGGATGCAAGGCTGGTTCAACATACATAAATCAATCAATGTAATACACTATATTAACAGACTCAAGGACAAAAACCATATGATTATCTCAATAGATGCAGCAAAAGCATTTGACAAAATCCAACACCCATTGATGATCAAAACCCTACAGAGAATTGGAATCGATGGACTTTATCTCAATTTAATACAAGCTATTTGTGAGAAAACAGCCAGTATCATACTCAATGGGCAAAAAATGAAACCTTTTACACTAAGGTCAGGAACAAGGCAAGGATGCCCGCTGTCACCACTCTTGTTCAATACAGTACTGGAAACATTAGCCATAGCAATCAGGCAGGACAAAGATATAACAGGAATAAAGATAGAAAAGGAAGAAGTTAAACTGGCATTATTTGCTGATGATATGATACTCTATCTTGAAGATCCTAAAAACTCAACCAAGAGACTGCTAGACTTAATTACCAAATTTGGTAGTGTTGCTGGATACAGGGTCAATGCTCAAAAATCAACAGCCTTTGTCTACACAAACAACAGATTCACTGAAACAGAAATTGGGGGAGGCAATCCCTTTCACAGTAGCACCCAGAAAAATGAAATATCTAGGAATCAACCTAACAAAGGAAGTGAAAGACCTCTACTCTGAAAACTATAGGACTCTGAAAACTGAGATAGAAAAGGAAACCAGAAAGTAGAAAGATATCCCTTGTTCCTGGGTCGGAAGAACCAACATCGTTAAAATGGCTATACTCCCACAACTACTGTATAGATTCAATGCAATTCCAATTGAAATTCCAACAGTATACTTCACAGAGCTAGAGAAAATAATACAAAAATTCATCTGGAAACACAAGAAACCTAGAATAGCAAAAGCAATTCTAAGCAACCACGACATGGCAGGGGGTAGTACAATCGCCATCTTAAAACTCTACTATAAAGCCGCTGTGATAAAAACTGCATGGTACTGGCAAAGTAACAGACCCGAGGACCAGTGGAATAGATTAGAAGACCTAGAAACAACTCCAGATACACTAAGCCACCTTATCTTTGACAAAGGAGCCAAACATCCCCAATGGAAGAAAGACAGCCTCTTTAACAAATGGTGCTGGAAAAACTGGGCTTTAGCCTGCCAAAAGCTAAAGCTAGACCTCTCTCTTTTACCATGCACAAAACTAAACTCACACTGGATATGAGACTTAAACATTAAGACAGAAACAACAAGCCTGCTGGTAAACAGGCTTGGTAAAACTCTTGGAGACATTGGATTAGGCAGAGACTTTATGAATAAAACCTCTCTAACACAAGAACTAGCAGAAAGAATCAACAAAACAATTCTACTGAAAAGCTTCTGCACAGCCAAAGAAGTCGCTGGCACTGCTAGAAGACAACCATGGGAAAAAATCTTTACGAGCTATTTATCAGACAAAGGGCTATTATCTATAATATATAAAGAACTCAAACAGATCAGCCTCCCCAAGTTTAAAGACCCAATTCAAAAATGGGCAACTGAATTGAACAGACACTTCTCAGAGGCAGAAGTCACAGCAGCCAAGAAACATGAAGAAATGCTCAACATCTCTGGTCATTCAAGAGATGCAAATGAAAACAACATTGAGATTCCATCTCACTCCACAAAGAATGGCCGCGATCACAAAATCAACCAACCATAAATGCTGGCGTGGCTGTGGGGAGAAAGGAACCCTTCTCCACTGTTGGTGGGATTGCAGACTTGTGCAACCATTGTGGAGATCTGTGTGGAGATTTCTCAGAAAACTAGGACTAGGGGTCCCATTTCACCCTGCTATACCCCTGCTAGGAATGTATCCAAAAGAATTATTGGAAAGACAGATGTACACCCTTGTTCATAGCAGCTCAGTTCGTGATAGCTCAATCTTGGAAACAACCCAAATGCCCATCAACTGGAGAGTGGATAAAGAAGATGTGGTTTTTTTTTACAAAATGGAGTATTACTCTGCCATTATGAATGACAAGATTGATCCATTTAGGTGCAAATGGAGACATCTGGAGGATATACTAGTAAGTGAAATCAATAGATTGCAGATAGACAATATGCAGATCTCTTTGGCATGAACACCTGTAGATGCAAATGAGTTCTAGAAAGTAGGACAGCTTTTATAGAGTGGAATGTTTCTATAAGAAACTTGGTGTGGGAATGTGATGAGGGGAAGGAATAAATATGATACAGAAAGCAAATAAAAGAGCATGTATAAAGGGGGGAGGAGGGGGGAGTGGGTAGGGATATGGGTAAAAATGGGAATTGTGGCATATACTGGTACAAATTTCCCAATGTTATATGTGATTTTGAGATATATATAAATTGTACCAATAAAGAATTCAATTTAAAAAAAGCTATTGTCAGAGATAACAGTAAATTTCACAGGAAAAGAAATGGACATACAGATAAATGAGGCCTATAGGACTCCAAAATCCAGTGACATAAAAATATCTACACCTAGACATACAATTATCAAGGTTTCAGATGCACAGCAAAAGAATGAAATACTGAAAGCAGTGAGAGAAAGGGGAAAAAAAATCACCTACAATGGGAAGCCAGTTGCGATCATAGCAGACATTTCAACACAAACACTGTATGCAAGGAGAGTGTGGAGGGAAGTATTCCAAGCATTGCCGGAAAACAAGCTCCAACCTAGACTGTTGACTGTTGTATCATGCAAAACTATCTTTCAGAATAGATGGGGAAATAAGATACTTGCATGACTACGAACACTTCACAAGATAAGAACACTTCACAAGATAAAAACTCCACAAATACAAAATCTGCACTCCAAAACATCCTAAAGAACATCTTGGAAAAAAACACAGAAAATTCCATACTCACGAGACACAGGAGAGTGAATTCATTGGGGCAAACTAAATGGAAAAGGGGAAAAGCAAGGACAAAAAGAACCAAGAGCAGGGAAACATAGCAGCTTTGAATATTTCCATATCAGTCATAACCATTAATGTCAATGGACTCAATGGGCCAATGAAGACACAGAAAAGCAGATTGGATCAAGAAGCAAGATCCTATAATCTGCTGCATACAGGAAACACCTAATTCAGAAGGAAACCCATAGACTAAACATAAAGGGTTGGAAAACAATCCTTCATGCCACAGGAAATGGAAAAAAGCAGGAGTGGCTATCCTGTTTGTAGATGAAATAGCTCTCAAACCTAAACTGATTAAAAGAGATAAAGAAGGTCACTATATTCTCGTACATGGAAAGATCCAAGAGAAAGAAATAACAATCATAAATATTTATGCACCAAACTCGAATGCACCCCACTATATAAAACAAACATTAGTGGACATGAAAAGCTAGAGAACCACGATTACAGTAGTATTAGGGGACTTCAATACTCCACTATCACAGACTGACAGATGAACTGGACAAAGAATCAATAAGGAAATACAAAGAATCAGTGAATCAAAGAGTTAATTCTTTGAAAGGATAAATAAAATCAACAGACCCTTAGCCAACCTTAACAAACGAAGGAAAAGGCTCACATCCATGCTATAAGGAAGGAAAATGGGGAAATCAGCACACATCCAGAAGAAGTCCAAAGGATAATGAAAATGTACTTTGAAAATTTATACTCCAAGAAGATGGAAAATCTAGAAGAAATGGATAGATTCCTAGACTCCTATGAACTTCCAAAGCTGAATGAAGAGGATATAAAAAGGTTAAACAATCCGATATCAATCTGGGAAATTGAAAAAGTAATTAAAAAACTTACCAACAAAGAAAAGCCCTGGGTCTGATGGATTCACTGCTGAATTCTATAAAACTTTTAAAGAAGAGTTAATACCAGTACTTCTCAATCTCTTTAATGAAATTGAAAGGGAAGCAGTACTCCCCAAGTCATTCCTTGAAGCAACCATCACCTTGATTCCAAAGGCAGGGAGAGATCCCACCAAAATCTCTTTAATGAACATTGACGTAAAAATTCTCAGTAAGATACTGGCAGACAGAATACAGAGTTATCAAGAAAATCATACACCCTGATCAAGTCAGATTTATCCCAGGAACGCAAGGTTGGTTCAACAAATGTAAATCAAAGTAATACACAATATTAAACAGACTCAAGGACAAAAACCATATGATTATCTCAATAGACACAGAAAAAGCATTTGACAAAATCCAACACCCATTTGTGATAAAAACCCTACAGAGAATCAAAATCAATGGACTTGTTCTCAATGTAATACAAGCTATTTATGAGAAAGCAACAGCCAGCATCATACTTAATGGGCAAAAAGTGAAACTTTTACACTAAGATCAGGAATGAGGTTAGGATGCCTGTTGTCACCACTCTTGTTCACTATAGTGCTAGAGACATTAGCCATAGCAATTAGGCAGGACAAAGATATAAAAGGAATAAAGATAGGAAAAGAAGAAGTGAAACTGTCATTATTTGCTGATGATATGATATTCTATCTGCAGGATCCTAAAAACTCAACCAAAGGACTGCTAGACTTAATTACCAAATATAGTAGTGTTGCTGTATATAAGGTTAACACTCAAAAATCAACAGCGTTTGTCTACACAAACAACAGACTTACTGAAAGAGAAATTCGGGAGTCAATCCCTTACACAGCAGCACCCAGAAAAATGAAATATTTAGGAATCAACATAACAAAGGAAGTGAAAGACCTCTACTCTGAAAACTATAGGTGTCTGAAAAACGAGATAGAAAAGGCGATCAGAAAGTGCAAAGACATCCCTTGTTCCTGGATTGGGAGAACCACCATAATCAAAATTGCTATACTCCCACAACTATTATATAGTTTCAATGTAATTCCAATTGAAATTCTATACTTCACAGAGCTAGAGAAAATAATACAAAAATTCATCTGGAATCACATGAATCCTAGAACAGCTAAAGCAATTCTAAGCAACCATGACATGACAAGGGGGTATTAAAATCCCCATCTTAAAACTCTACTATAAAGCCACTGTGATTAAAAACTGCATGGTATTGGCAAAGTAACAGACCCAAGGACCAGTGGAATAGATTAGAACATCCAGAAACAACCCCGGATGCACTAAGCCACCTTATTTTTGACAAAGGAGCCAAACATCCTCAATGGAGGAAAGGCAACCTCTTTAACAAATGGTGCTGGAAAAACTGGGCTTTAACCTGCCAAAAAGCTAGAGCTAGACCTATCTCTTTCACCATGCACAAAACTAAATTCACAATGGATCCGAGACTTAAACATTAAAACAGAAACAATAGGCCTGCTGGAAAACAGGTTAGGTAAAACCATTGGAGACATTGGCTTAGGCAGAGACTTTATGAATAAAACCTCTCTAGCACAAGAACTAGCAGAAAGAATCAACAAATGGGATCTCATCCTACTGAAAAGCTTCTGCACAGCAAAAGAAGTCACTGGCACTACTAAAAGACAACAACATCGGAAAATGTCTTTACTAGCTGTTTATCAGACAAAGGGCTATTATCTACAATATATAAAGAACTTAAACAGATCAGCCTCCCCAAGTTTAAAGACCCGATTCAAAAATGGGCATCTGGGGCCGAGGGTTACCCCAGTGGTTCCGGCACCTGCCTTGTAAGCGCAAGGTCCTGAGTTCGATCCCCGGTAACCACATATAATGCTGGATGTGGAGACATGCCCACCAACAATCAACACCGCATACCACAATGCCGGACGTGGTGGCTCATGCCTGTAATCCCAGCACTCGGGAGGCAGAGACAGGAGGATTGCTGAGTTTGGGGCGGCTTGCCTGGGCACCATAGTGAGCTCAGGGCCAGCCTGAACTACAAAGTGAGACCCTGTCTCAAAAAGAAAGAAAAAAATGGGCATCTGAAATAGACATTTCTCAGAGGCAGAAGTCAAAGCAGCTAAGAAGCATATGAAGATATGTTCACCATCACTGATTATTCGAGAGGTGCAAATGGAAACAACACTGAGATTCTATCTCACTCCACAAAGAATAGCCGTGATTACAAAATCAACCAACACTAAATGCTGGCGAGGCTGTGGGGAGAAAGGAACCCTTCTCCACTGTTGGTGGGATTGCAAACTTGTGCAAATATGGTGGAGATCTGTGTGGAGATTTCTCAGAAAAGTAGTACTAGGGGTCCCATTTGACCCTGCTATCCCCCTGCTAGGAATATACCCAAAGGAATTTTAAAAATCACATTGGAAAGACAGATGTACACCCTTGTTCATAGCAGCTCAGTTTGTGATAGCCCAATCTTGGATACAACCCACATGCCCATCAACTGGAGACTGGATAAAGATGTTTTTTTTATAAAATGGAGTATTATTCTGCCATAAAGAATGACAAGATTCATTCATTTATATGCAAATGGATACACCTGGAGGACACACTACTAAGTGAAATCAATAGAACACAAATGGGCAAATACTGTATCTTCTCTTTGATATGAGCACCTGTAGATGTAAATGAGCTCCAGAAAGTATGACAGTTTTTGTAGAATGGGAAATTTCTAAAGGAAATTTGCTGTGAGAATCTAATGAGGGGAAGGAATAAATATTCTGAAAGAAAATAAAAGAGCATGTATATAGGGGGTGGGGAGATGTGGGTAGGTAGGGATGTGGGTAAAAATGAGAATTAACTTGTGTCATACACTGGTACAAATTCCCCAATGTTATGTGTGATTGTGAGATGTGTATAAATTGTTCCAATAAAGAATTCAATTTGAAAAAAAAATTGAACAGATACTAACATAATTTCATTAAAATATTTGCTAATTTTATCTTCACTGTCAAAGTCCTTAAATTTCTGTATTAGCAGGTTTATCATCGTTTTAATATATAAAACTCTATTTTCAAAATGTTAATTTTTTAGCAATTCAATTATCTTCTTAATATTTAAGTTGTTTGAAGTTTTCCTTTTATTATTTTTACCTTTTTTTTAGACTTTTCACATGTATTTTTAGTATGCCTAGAGTTACAAAATTAACATATGGGTAGTTCAATACACTGTTTCAAAGTGCTGTAACTGTCATAATGCCTGTCTTTTTGCTCTATGTTAGCTGTGTGAATTTAGAGGTGGTAGTTAATTGCTCTATGGTTCACTGTTTTCACCTGAGGATAAAAGTGTCAAGCTAAACATAATTTAATAAGCATTCTCATGTTAATCCACATCAGATTCTTAGCACAGTAAATCTTAGTTTGTGGTCCTCACGACATGCAAGAGGAGACTGTCTGAGTAACAGTGTTTCTTTCCAGCTTTGTTTTCTATGTTGCACAGATTCTTGTTAAACTACACTGTATTGTGACAGTAAAACTGGATGATTGATGTGATGGGCTTGGAACTTCCCAGGGGATTAGTACAGCACAATGCACAGTGGGTCCAGGTGGGTCACAGAAGTATGAGCTTTGTGTCTCTATCTGGTTTCTCACTCCTTCCGTTTTGGCGTTTTTAATCTGAGTTCCTCATACTCTGGAAACAGAGAAGGGGTCTTTGCCTTACTGGGGCCATTTTTATTTATTCGTACATAATGCTGATGTTGCAATGTATATCTTAGTTTGTTCTTTCATTTCTTTGCTTTCCTGCAACTCTTCATTCCTTCTTACAAAGTTGCTCTTTTATTATTTATCTTTAATTTGCTTTTTCTTTATACTTTGGTTTTCTCATATAAGAAAACCATGTGATATTTCACATTGTAGGTCTTTGTTTAAATTTATTGTCTCACTGTGTATCCATTTTCCTACAAATGACTCAGTGTATCTTTGTAATAGACCACATTTATAAATACCACTTTTTCTTTATCTCTCCATCTGGTGATGGACAGATAGGCCATTTTTGAGACTTATTTATTGAAATGTGCTGTTTTATTTACACACACACACACACACATGCACACACACAGATCGATGATAGATAGATACGAATATATTACTATAACATGACACCTCTAACACTTTCTGGAAGATGCCAAAAAGAATAGTTGGGGCTAATGGAATTTCAAATTTCAGTGTTTTGAGGTATCCCAGACTTAATTTATGTTGCACTGGTTTCCATTTCTACTAGCAGTGTAGAAAAGGTTACCTTTTCCCCTGAAGCTTTGCCACCATGTTGTTACTTGATTTTTGCATGATGGGTCATTCTTGCAGTAAGATGGAGTCTCAGTATTGTTTACATAAGCGTTTCTCTAATAGCCAGTGGTGATCAGAATTTCTTGATATATTTATTGGACCATATCCTGTGATATGTCTATTCCTTTGACTTGCCATTTTTTGATTGGGCGGTGTTTTGCTTTTTTAAAAAATATTGTATTGGTACATTGTATATACACATTATAATCACATTAACCATTGAGAGTTTGTACCAGTACATGACACAACTCAATACTGCATCTTTTCTCTGGTATGAGGTGTTCTAAAATATATCACAGGTATTGTAAAATAGGGAGAAAATATTAAAAGGGAAAAGGGGGGCAGGAGATAGTAAAGACAAGAAAAAAATTAATGGTAAGAAAACAAAGTTTGGGTGTTTTATTTTTATGGTCTTTAATTTTTCTGAGTTTCTTAATATAGTTACACAGCCTCTCAAGAATGCCTGGCAGTTTTATTGTTTTCCTAGTTGTATAGATTGTCTTGTCATCCTGTTGGCTGTTCCCTTGGCCATAATATTTCCACTTCTTAGTACTAAAACCCTTGAAACAATGAGTCAAAACCAACCTCTTCTTTTTAAAGTTGGGTGTGATATGCCTCGCCTCCTCACTAAAAGGTCACACTAATACAGAGAACTGTTACCTAGGGACTTTGTTGTGACTACGCCCTACCATGTGGTTCATAAACTTTTGGAAGTGATTTGCATAAGTTTGGATATATGTAAAAATGTGGGCTGAAAGACTCTGGAATACTGAAAAGCAGAGCCTAACAAGCCAGTTCTGGTCAGACATCTGGAGACTAGAATGCCGGTACAACATTAAAGGACAGTCTATGAAGTTAAAGTTGGGAATAAATACATGGATTATCACATTCACTGCCACAGAGCTATACACAGCAACTTCTGGTGTTGTAATGTTTGTCTTGATTTTATTTTGGGTCTTTACTCTTCATGGTCTAGCTAAATTCTCTATTAGATTTCTACAGACTCACTTCTTTGTTTCACTGGTCTTGCATTTTTGGTCTCCATTTCCTTCACTTCTATTCTGATATTTATTTTTAACTTCCTAAACTTCTAGGTTTACTTAATTCTTCTTGTAGTTCTTTAAAAGATACACTGAAAGTTCTTTATTTGAAATCTTTATACTAGTTCAGGCCATATCTGAACGTGACCAATCTCATTTGAAATCTTTATAGTATATTTATGTGAGCCTTTTCTCACTTTTGCTATATTTGATAGATCTATGTATGTTTGTCTCCATTACTGTTTATTTCAAATTTTTCAAAAAATAGATTCTTTTGGTGGATTTTTAAAAAATTTCTGTTATGATTTCTTAGTATTTTTTACTATCAATTTCCAGCTTTATTGTATTGTGTTCAGAAAAGATAGTTCATGTGATTTTAGTGTTCAAAATGTTTTTCAAGCATCATTTTATAATCGAACTTATCTGTACTAAAAATGTTCCTTGTACTGATAAGAAAAATGTCCAGCTGATGGATATCAGGAGCCAATCAGGCCCCCAACTGCCTAGAAAGGGGAACGTGTGGGTTAAAGAAAAGACAACAGACATTCGTGTAATTTCAAGTATACAGGGCAGGGATGCCTCAGAGTGGGCAAAGACTCTCCCACTCCAAGTTTGCTGATATTTATTGGTGGCTTTATAGGGAGTAGCAGATGACTCATAGAACAGAGGTAATGCTAAATTCACCAGGATTTCATAATCCAAGGGAGTATGTGTGCCAAAGGCTGCAATGAAGTATAAGAACACACACCAGTTATGCTCTGCTCCTTCCAACATTTTGATGTCCCATTTTATCTCTGTACTCTATATCACTAAATATACCAATATAGTGTTTTTAATTTGCTGCAATCACCATACTAAGTATATAGTATATTCACATGTTTGGAATTTCAGAGCATTTTCTATTCATTCATTTAATTACAATTAGCAGTAAATTTTAAACCTTTGTATATTTTCTCTCATTGAAGTTTTTCAGTTAGTTGAAAGAACTTCTTTCAACATTTCTTTAGACTAGGTCTGGTAGAATATGTGTTCTAAGCTGTTCTTGTCTGGGAAATATTCATCCATTTTAAGAAGGAAACATCTATTTTAGGTACGGTACCGAATCTGCTTATTTATTTTCCTCTTCAGTGCTGTGAACATCTTACACTGTTCCATTTAGACGTGTAACTTTCCTCTGAGAAATCAAATGTCAAGTGACCTGGGATATTTCTGTGTGCTGTCGGGGTCATTTTCACTGTAACCCTAAGAAACTTCTCTGTACCTTTCACCTATGGGATCTTTATTATAAGATGTCTTAGGAGAAGATTTGGCTAATTTGACTGATCATTTGGATTGTCTTTACCTATGTCATTATATTTTTTTCTAGCTTTGGGATATTTTGTTTCCTGAAGTAGACCCCTATGACATTTTTAAAAATTAAATTCTTTATTGGTACATTTCATATACATCTTACAATCACACATAACATTGGGGAATTTGTACCAGTACATGACACAAGTTAATTCTCCTTTTTACCCAAATCCCTACCCACCCACACCTCCCCAACCCTTATACACATGCTCTTTTATTTTCATTCAGAATCATATTTATTTCTTCCCTCATTACATTCCCACAGCAAATTTCCTTTGGAAATTTCCCACTCTACAAAAACTGTCATACTTTCTGGAGCTTATTTACATCTGCAGGTGCTCATATCAAAGAGAAGATCCAATATTTGCCTATCTGTGATCTATTGATTTCACTTACTAGTGTTCCTCCAGGTGTATCCATTTGCACATAAATGAATGAATCTTGTCATTTTTTATGGCAGAACAATACTCCATTTTATTAAAAAAAAAACTACATCTTCATTATCCACTCTCCAGTTGATGGGCATTTGGGTTGTTTCTAAGATTGAGCTATCATGCAACTGAGCTGCTGTGAACAAGGGTGTACATCTGTCTTTCCAATGTGATTTTTAAAAACTCCTTTTGGTGTATATTCCTAGCAGGGGGATGGCAGAATCAAGTGGGGCATCTAGTAGTACTTTTCTGAGAAATCTCCACACAGATCTCCACAATGGTTGCAGAAGTCTGCAATCCCACCAACAGTGGAAAAGGGTTCCTTTCTCCCCACAGCCTTGCCAGCATTTAGTGTTGGTTGATTTTGTAATCATGGCCATTCTTTGTGGAGTAAGATAAAATCTCATTGTTGTTTTTATTTTCATCTCTTGAATGACCAGTGATGATGAACATTTCTTCATATGCTTCTTAGTTGCTTTGACTTCTGCCTCTGAGAGTTGTCTATTCATTTCAGATGCCCATTTTTGAATTGGGTCTTTAAACTTGGGGAGGCTGATGTGTTTAAGTTCTTTATGTATTATATACAATAGCACTTTGTCTTATAAAGAGCTAGAAAGATGTCTTCTCTGAAAACTATAAGACTCTGAAAAACGAGATAGAAAAAGATAATCAGAAAGTGGAAAGACATCCCTTCTTCCTGGGTAGGGAGAACCACCATCATCAAAATGGCTATACTTCCACAACTATTACACAGTTTCAATGCAATACCAATTGAAATTCCATTACCATACTTCACAGAGCTAGAGAAAATAATACAAAAATTCATCTGGAACCACACGAAACCTAGAATAGCAAAAGCAATTCTAAGCAACCACGACATGGCAGGGGGTAGTAAATCCCCATCTTAAAACTCTAAAGCCACTGTGATTAAAAGCTGCATGGTACTGCAAAGTAACAGACCTGAGGACCAGTGGAATAGATTAGAACATCCAGAAACAACCCCAGATACACTAAGCCACCTTATCTTTGACAAAGGAGCCAAACATCCTCAGTAGAGGAAAGGCAGCCTCTTTAACAAATGGTGCTGGAAAAACTGGGCTTTAACCTGCCAAAAAGCTAGAGCTAGACCTATCTCTTTCACCATGCACAAAACTAAACTCACAATGGATCCGAGACTTAAATATTAAAACAAACAAGCCTGCTGGAAAACAGGTTAGGTAAAACCATTGGAGACATTGGCTTAGGCAGAGACTTTATGAATAAAACCTCTATAACACAAGAACTAGCAGAAAGAATCAACAAATGGGATCTCATCCTACTGAAAAGCTTCTGCACAGCAAAATAAATCACTGGCACTGCTAAAGGACAACCAACAACATGGGAAAAAATCTTTACTAGCTGTTTATTAGACAAAGGGCTATTATCTACAATATATAAAGAACATAAACAGATCAGCCTCCCCAAGTTTAAAGACCCAATTCAAAATTGGGCATCTGAAAAGAACAGACACTTCTCAGAGGCAGAAGTCAAAGCAGCTAAGAAGCATATGAAGAAATGTTCATCATTACTGGTTGTTCGAGAGATGCAAATGGAAACAACACTGAGATTCCATCTCACTCCACAAAGAATGGCCGTGATTACAAAATCAACCAACACTAAATGCTGGTGAGGCTGTGGGGAGAAAGGAACCCTTCTCCACTGTTGGTGGGATTGCAGATTTCTGCAACCATTGTGGAGATCTGTATGGAGATTTCTCAGAAAAGTAGTACTAGGGGTTCCATTTGACCCTGCCATCCCCCTGCTAGGAATATACCCAAAGGAATTTTTAAAAAATCACATTGGAAAGACAGATGTACACCCTTGTTCATAGCAGCTCAGTTCGTGATAGCTCAATCTTAGAAGCAACCCTATGACATTTTTAAGTTCTTGTAACCCAGTAACCAGGATATTTGTTTTGGAACTATACCAAAAGTTGTAAAAGTTTCTTTGTCCGTACACATTATTTTTTTCTACTACCATTGTATATTTTTAAATACCCTGCCTTTATATCATAAACACAAACTTCATATTTGATTTTTTTAAAACCTGTTTCTCTTTTTCCATGAGTATCGAAGTATTCCTCTGATTTCCTTAAACTCATAATTTGTTTAAAAATAACTGTTTTTACACTTTGGGAGTTCTTCTGCAAAATTGAATGCACCTTGTTCTGAATACTGGATAAAATCATGATTTCCTCACTAGCACAGAACATCATCGGGGCATTGAAAGATATGTAAATAAAGTAGTTACTGGTATCTGCTGTTATTGGCTACAGCCACCCAGTGTTGGCTTGAGCTGTGTGGCATTAATAGCCAGGTGGTGGGCACAGTGGCTGATTTTCATCAGTTGATGACTTCTGGAGTTCAGGGATAAAAGCTTCTAGTTTTCATAGCTGTCCTTTGAAGAAATTACTCTATCTATGATACCATGTATAAGAATCCTGGTTAGATTTCTAGGACCTTCTGAACCCATCTTACATGAGAAGTAAATAGGAAGCAGATTTACCAGCCATCAGAGTGAGGACAGGACCTATGATCACCTATCAGTTACGGGCCATTAGCTAAGATCAAGTGTGGATGGGACTGGCCATAGCAGCACAGGGGAATCAGTACACCAGAGGGAGCCCTTCCGCCCTAAGCCCGGAAACTTACATAGCAGCTGTAGACCTGGGATTCATCAAAATATAAGCCCGCTGATGAGTCCGACTGGAGGCTTGGGGTTGTTCAAACTTTGATCTGTGTATGGGTCCAGGTTGAGGCCTGTGCTTGGACGAACAAGATGGAGGCTTCGGGAACAGCTTCTACAACACTGGAAGTTTGGACCTTTTGATTGACAGACATCTGAATTCTGTAGAACATGGCCAGCATCAGATGGAATCCTGAGGGGGGCTCCTGCTTTTACCCCAGTTTATTGGAGATTAGGGAGGCAGGTTGTTAATAAGGAGTAGAAATCACCTCCTGATCTCTGCCAGTTGAAAACAGTTTCCTTGCTGCTGCTTCAAAGAGGTGGCAAAAGAGTCTAGATGGGCAGAGTGGAGGAGGCTGCCATGGCTGACCTGCTCAGTACCCCGGCGAACAGCTCTGAGGTGAGCTAGGAGGACACCAGTGAGGGAGAGAGGAGGCCTTGACCTCACTCAGCTGAACCACCCGACCTTGGGCTTTCACAAGGAAAAAGACTGGGGTGTTAGGTGTTTCTAGTCTCTCAAAGTAGTGAAAATCAATGCAAGTGTATTTATTCTGGTCTTTGTTAATGATCTGGCTTTGTACCTAGTCTCTCAGATCCTAACGAGGCCATTATTTTGTCGGGGTGCTCTGTACTCCCATTCTTACTAATCCTTAGACTGAGGCAAGTTCGGATTTACCAGGAGACTGTGGTTAGTATATTGCCAGGTGGTTGATCACAGATAGTTCACCATTATATCATTCAGAAAGAAGACAACAAGCTTTTCCATGAGACCAAGTTAGGCCAACTTGCCTTTCCATTGATTTTCCATGGTCAGATAGTGCCAATTTCTGCCCAGTTGAAGAGAAGCACTAGGATTCTATGTCGTGTTTGTTGCCACCAAAGCCAACAAGCTAAGTCTCAACCTTGGCCCATAACTTACCAAGCCCAGCACAGCCCTAGGTCAGGTCAAAGCTCATGCTTGATAGGCTGCTTATTATTATTATTTATTATTATTGCTGTTTTTTTTTTTTCTTGAGACAGAGTCTTGCTCTACAGGCCCTGAGCTCACTATGTAGCTCAGGCAAATCTCCAACTTAGAAATCCTCCTACCTCTACCTCCCAAGTGCTAGGGTTGAAGGTGTGAGCCACCACACTTGGCACTGTGGTATGTGGTACTGATTGCTGTTGGGTGTGAGTCAGCATGCCCAGTATTGTTGTATGTGGTTACCAGGGATCTTGGCACTTGCTAGGCAGGTGCCAGAACCACTGAGTTCAATCTCTGGCCCCAGATAGGCTGCTTATTATTAACTGGGATTCATTGTGGTCTAAGAGAATTGCAACCAGATGCAAGCAGTATTACCCAAAATTGAATTCCAGTACACTGGGGCATCGATTTAGCTAGGACACAAGAGGTGTTTTCAGAGTTCTGCACAAGCTAGGCCAGGGGTTAAAAATGTAGATTAGCTTCACTGCCCCAGCGACTAAAGTGTTTGAGAGAGTCATGCTTTCTATACTCTGCATCCCCTGCTAAAAGGGGATTTTCACCATTGTATTCTGAGGTTGGTATAGGGTGGGTGAAGGTGACTCTTGCTCATCTATGCTAATGCTCAGCAGAGTCACACCTAAATCAGTCACAGAACCTCGAATTGTCCTGTGACAGGCACTCTCTACAGCCAGTAGGAATGCATGCTTCCAGAGTTTGATTCTCTCTGGCATCTACATGTGTTTCTTGATTCAGAGGTGGCAAACAGGCTCTACCTGTGACCTCTGACCTGCTAGTGGGGCTAAGGCTCCTGTTGAGTATTTGGTTTAAATGCAGTGGGCTTTACACTGGCCAATGAAACAAGGCTGCGGGTTAGCATTTTTTTGCTCCGCTCTCTAGAAGGTGGACTCCTATTCCTAGTTCTGGCACTGAATTTCCAGGAGGCATGATGAAAACATGTGTATACTGCGTGGACCAGTGCAGTTCCAATAGCCCAATCAGCAGTTGGTGTTGTGGGACTCTACTTGTCAGGGAAGTTAACAACAGTAGACCTGGTACTACTGGTTTTCAAGCCTGAGACCTAAACTTAGTTCTTTATCTCTCCTTCAAGTTGGAGTTGACTCTCCCTTTGCTCAGATGCTTGGAACTGGAGGCGCTCTGATAGAGGAACCTCTTCCTTCCTGCTCTTTTCACTACTTCTTTTCATTCTGTTATACTAAAAGCAGTCACCTTGGTCTGGTAGTGTGGCACGTGAATAGCTGTTCATCTCTATTTGTCTGGAGAGATGTCAGAGGGAGTTCTTCCTCAGCTACCCCTTTGTAAAGCCCAAGAAGACTGTATCTGTAAATTAATACACCTCTTCTATGAATCAGTAAGTAAAATCTAGCTTCATTCCAGGATTCAGAAAATTGGAGATTCATTCATTAAAAGTTTGCTATGTAACCATAATTAGTACATCACATTTGCCTTTTCTGTAACCTTATTAGGGTGTTCTCAGGACAACAGAAGTTAGTTAAAATACAAGTATAAATAGTAGCTACAACTTGCTCACAAATTATAATGGTGTGTGCCTTTTCATAATTTATAGCCAAAAGATACAGTGAAGATGTCTATTTAGCCTGATGTTTCTATGGGGTGTATGGCATCTGACATTTGTAAATGGCAACATGGCCCTTGGATCTAGAGGTCTGTCTCTGGTCTTTGAGCATCTAAAACACCAACAAGTCTAATTCAAACATTCTTGAAGAATGTTGATTTGAACTTTAACGTAAAATTTCTTGAGTAGACATTTCTAACAGAAACGCAGAAGGCCAAAAAAGCAAAGGAAACTGAGCTGAAACAGTGAGGTAATAGCAGTTCACACCCTGTAGAAAATAGTGTTACATTAATGAGGAGCAACTGAGATAGCTTCACACTGCTGGAAGGAATACAAAACCAGACATCCTCGGTGAAATTGCCCAACAATTTCACTCCTGATCATAGACCCAAAATATTGTCAGAAAAAACTCAAATCCTCATAATATTCATAGTAACACTATTCAAACCACACAAAAGTTCAAAATAACAAAAATGTCCATAAATGGATAAATAGAAAAAAATATATATTTTATATTATAAAACTATAAATTATATTAAATATATAATTATCATATATATAAAATTAATATATATGTTTTATGTATAAATATATGTTTTATATATAAATGTTTTATATTTAAATATATATTATATATGTTTTATAGTTATATAAATATATGTTTTATAGTTATATAAATATATATATCACTACTTTTTTATATATAAAGATATGTATAAATCTTTACTATATAAATATATATATCATGTATCACTACTTTATTCTTTACTATATATAAATATATAATGTATCACTATATATAAAGATATATATAGTAAAGATATATATCTTTATAAAGATACATATATGTATATATTAGTAAGTAATAAAGTAGTGATACATGATA
Organism: Thryonomys swinderianus; assembly: GCA_004025085.1. NCBI lineage: Eukaryota > Metazoa > Chordata > Mammalia > Rodentia > Thryonomyidae > Thryonomys > Thryonomys swinderianus. The sequence continues at coordinate 17,300 of PVIC010036749.1, forward strand.
ACAAATGTACAAGCTTTGGAAATATGGTATGTACAGGAACTAGCCATTGAGGTTTACATGTTTGAATTTATTCAGATGAAATACCCAGAATACATTAACCTTAGAGACAGAACATTGACGGATTCAGGCCAATATGAAGGAGAGGTGAACAAGAATGAGTGCTTAATCAGTAGGAGCATTTACTTAGAGTGAGGAACATATTCTAGAATGAGATACAGATAAATATAACTTTGTGAGTGTACCAAATGCTACTGCCATGTTTACTTTTAACATGATTAATTTTGTAACGTGATTTTTGCCATAACTAAAAGATCTTTGTAAAACTTTATAATATTATCTAGTCTAATTCCCATCCTTTATGCTTTAGTGGCATTATAATCAAAAAATGTAGGCTATTTTTCTTTTACTTTTGGGAATGTATTATGATTTTTTTTTTACCCCTGAAATACTTGAGAAGATACCATATAAATGTGCAAGTCAAGCTGTAGAAAAGACATTTCCCTACTGAAATTATAAAATCATTTACTATGTGCTGGTTATGCCAGTCAATTGGTTTATGATGCCAATGGTAATTTTAACCTTCTTTAAGCAAAATATTTTTTCTGATGTCAATACACAATTAAATGGATGATTAAAATTAGATCATTAAACACTATATTAGGAGATGAAACGTTATACATTCCTAGTTCTCATTAATTTATGTGAATAGCTTCTTGGACAGAAATATTTAACTTGCCCTTCATTTTTATTGTCTTTTGAATTAAATTGAAATGTAAGTCAAATTTAAGAAATATTAAAATGTTATTTCTTAAAGGCATTTTAGCCTATTTAAAATGCCTTTCATGTATATGAGAAATATATTAATTTCGTTTAATATTAGTATTACTTTAAGCAGTTGGATTTTTTTTTTTTTTTTTTGCTTTTTTGGAGACAGGGTCTCGCTTTGTAGTTCAGGCTGGCCCTGAGCTCACTATGGTGCCCAGACAAGCCACCGCGAACTCAGCAATCCTCCTGTCCCTGCCTCCCGAGTGCTGGGATTACAGGCGTGAGCCACCACGCCCGGCATTGTGGTGTGCGGTGTTGATTGCTGGTGGGCGTGAGTCTCCACGCCCAGCATTGT
>PVIC010036750.1:0-18411 GCA_004025085.1 Thryonomys swinderianus
GATCTCATCCTACTGAAAAGCTTCTGCACAGCCAAAGAAGTCACTGGCACTGCTAGAAGACAACCAACAACATGGGAAAAAATCTTTACTAGCTGTGTATCAGACAAAGGGCTATTATCGACAATATATAAAGAACTCAAACAGATCAGCCTCCCCAAGTTTAAAGACCCAATTCAAAAATGGGCAACTGAAATGAATATACAGCAAATCTTACTACATGGTTGTTTGGAGGCACAACAAGGGAACAAGAACAGAGAAGAAGGAGGCCATGGGACAGATTGAGACCCCAAACCATATTGTCATGGACAATGCAGACCCTCCAAATATGTGCTTTACTAATGCTTAGGCATTTTGTAGTTCAATTCACTTCCTATATCAATAAATACATTATATTAATAGCCTCAAGGACAAAATTCCATGTGGTCATCTCAATTGAGGCAGAAAAAGCTTTTGACAAAATCTGATATCCATTCATAATCAAAATTTTCAACAGAAAATTGGAATAGATGGACTTTTTCTCCACTTAGCAAAAGTTATTTATGGGAAACCAATAGCCAGTATCATACTAAATGATCAAAAAACCGAAACTTTTCACACTAAGATCAGGAACAAGAAAAGGATGTCCACTATCACAACTACTGTTCAATATACTGTTGGAAACAGACACAGTAATTAGACAAGAGAAAGAAATGATAGGTATTAAGATAGGAAAGGAAGAAATTAGATGTCATTATTTGCTGATGGCATGATACTCTGTATAGAAGATCCTAAAAACTTAATGAAGTGAATGCTAGAGTTGATCAGAAATATAGTGGTGTAGCTGGATACAAGGCCAATACTAAAAAATCAGTAGCATTTTTATACACAAATAACAGATTCATTAAGAGGGAAATTGAGGAGATAATTGTTTTTAAAAAATGAAATATGTAGAATCAATCTAACAAAGGAGATGAAAGACCTCTACTCTGAAAACTACAGGACTCTGAAAATGGAGATTGAAGAGGACATCGGAAAATGGGAAGATTTCCTTTGTTCCTAGGTAAAAAGAACCGATATTATCCAAATGTCTTATGCTCCCACAACTACTATATAGATTCAATATAATCACAATTCAAATAACAGCAGCATATTTCACAGATCTAGAAAAAAACAACCCAAACATTCATCTAGAACCGTAAGAGACCTAGAAGAACAAAAGCAATTCTAGGCAATGAGGACATGACAGGGATATCATGATCCCCAACTTGAAACTATACTACAATACAACTGTGATAAAAAAAAAATGCACGGCACCTGCGAAGTAACAGACATGAGGCTCAGCGGAATAGATTAGAAGATCCAGAAAGAATTCCAGATGCACTGAGCCCACTCATCTTAGGTAAAGAAGCCAAGCACTCTCAGTGGAGGAAAGATAGCCACTTTAACAAATGGTGCTGGAAACCGGCTTTCTCCTGCCAAAGACTAAACCTATTTCTTTCATCATGTACTCAACTAAGAGCAAACTGGATCAGAGACTTAAATATTACAACAGAAACACTAAACCTGCTGCAAAAGGCTAAGTAGGACTCTTGGCTTAGGGAAAGACTTTATGTACAAAACCTCTATAGCATAAGAACTAACAGAAAGAATCAACATATGGGATCTCATCCTATCAAAAAGCTTCTGCACATCAAAAAAGCCACCAGCAGAGTGAAAAGACAACCAACAATATAGGAAAAATTTTACCAGCTCTTTCTCAAACAAAAGGAACCTATCTAAAATATATAAAGAGCTTAAATAAATCACCCCCCCATTTAAAGACCCAGTTCAAAAATGCACATCTAAAATGAATGGACACTTTTCAGTGGAAGAAGTAAAAGCAGCCAAGAAGCATGTGAAATGTTCCACATCACTGGTCATTTGAGAGATTGTGAGGAAAACCCTGAGATTTCATCTCATTCCACAAAAATGGCTGCTATCTAGAAATTAGCCACCAACAAATGTTGGTGAGGCTGTGGGGAGGAAGGATTCCTTCTCAACAGTTGGTAGGAAAGTAGACTGGTGAAATCACTATGGGCATTCCTCAAAAACTAGGATTAGAGATCCCATTCAACCCTGCTATTACCCTGCTAGTTATATACACAAAATAATTAAAAGATTCTTATCACAGTGACATGTATGCACCCATGTATATAGCAGCTCAAATTGTGATAGCTAAATCTTGGAAACAACTCAAATGCCCATAAACTGGCGACCTCATAAAGAAGCTTTTTTAAAAATATAAAATGGAGTTTTACTCTGCCATAAAGAATGACAAGTTTGAGTAATTTATACTCAAATGGGCATAGCTGGAGAACACACTCATAAGTTAAATAAATCACAGATGTGACTCACATAAAATACAGAGTATATACCGATGTTACAGATATCTAAATACCATATCTTTTATCTGTTATGAGAATCTGAAGATTTAAATAAGTTCTAGAATGTATGATAGTTATTGTGAAATAGAAAATATTTGAAGAGAATAGAGGGTAGAGGTCACAATGGAAAAGAAAAATTCATGGTAAACAAATGGAAAACAAAACTTATGTATATGGGATTAGGGCATGGTAGTGTAGGCAGGGGAATGAGAAAAAATGAGAATTCATGTCATATACTGGTATAAATTATCAATGTTGAGTGTGATCATGATGTGTATATAAAATGTGCCAATAAACATTTAAATTAAATAAAAAGGTTAATGACCACAGTTCACCCATTGTGAACTTCACACTCAATTGTTTTTCCTTAAAACACAGTTAATCTCAAAATAAACAGAATAATGTCTTCAAAATTAAAAATGAGAATCAAGTTGTGTTTGCTACTGGTACCAACACTCAATATTGAATGTGACGACAATGTATATATAAAATGTATTAGGGCCGGAGGGTTAGCTCAGTGGTTCCGGCGCCTGCCTCGCAAGCGTAAGGACCTGAGTTCGATCCCCGGTTACCACATATAATGCTGGGCGTGGTGGCTCACGCCTGTAATCCCAGCACTCAGGAGGCAGAGACAGGAGGATTGCTGAGTTCGCAGCGGCTTGCCTGGGCACCATAGTGAGCTCAGGGCCAGCCTGAACTACAAAGCAAGACCCTGTCTCCAAAAAGCAAAAAAAAAAAAAAAAAAAGTATTAATAAAATTAATTTAAAAACTATTTTATTCCCCTGCTAAGTATGTACATGAAAGAATTAAATGATTCAGATCACAGCGACATTTGTGCACCCATATTCATAGCAGCTCAGTTTGTGACAGTTAAATATTGGAAATGACCCAAATGTCCATCAACTGGAGACTGGATAAAGAAGATGGGGTTTTTCTATGAAATGCAGTATTACTCTGCCATAAAAATGATAATTTTGAGGCATTTATACTCAAATGGATGTATGTACCTTCAGGATATACTCATAAATGAAATAAATAGGTCACAGATGTGTAAATATTGTATCATTTATCTGGTTTAAAAACACAAGGGGTAGATGAGCTCTAGAATATGTGTTAGATAATGTGAAATAGAAAATATTCAAAGGGAAATGGGTTTCAATGTTAAGTAAGAAGGGGAAAGACAAAATGCGATGGTAATATAAAGGGGAAACAAAGCTTATGTATATAGGGCGGGGGGTGTGGGATAGGTAGGGGAACAGGAAAAATAAGAATTAAATTGTGTCATAATCAGGTACATATTCTTAATATTGAGTGTGATCATGATGTGTATATATAATGCACTGATAAATATTGAAATAATAAAATTAAAAACTATTCACTTCACATGTAACACCAACTTGTGCAGCTTGCCCCAAAGTTTCAAAAGTTTCTCTTTTCTTGTGGTGTTGGCTATCAAATGTAGAGCTTAATAGTTGATACACAAGAATTTTACCATGACAGCATATCTTCAGCCCAAGAGTATTTTAATGGACCTTTTTATGACATCCTTGAAGAGTGTATAACAACAAAATGTACATACCTAGCCGGATGTGAAAGCACATGCCTATAGTCCCAGCAGCTGAGGCAGGAGGATTGCTGTGAGTTCAAATCCAGCCTGGGCTAAATAATGAATTCAAGGCAGGCTGTATTTAATAGTGAGAATTGTTATTAAAAAAAGCACAGTTATATTTCCATCAGAATGAATTTCCTGGGACTGAGAAGATTATAGATAAATGTGTGCAGCAGTGAAAATCATTGTTAATTCAGAAATGAAATGTAGAAGATATGCAGAAAATAATACTAAAAAACAGGATTTTTTTTTTCAGGGAAACTGACATCTTCACCAAAAGGCCTGTCCAAGTGACATTAAAAATGTCCTCTAAAGGAAGGTCTACAATTTATTTTCTATAAAGGGCTATATAGTATTTTTAAAAATTTTTTCAGTTTCATCATTCTTGTCTCACTATGTCTCTCTTTCATTTAATGAGAAAATAACAATAGACAATAAATACATGGGTGGAACTGTGTTTCAATAAAACTTTATTTGCACATCACTCAGAAAGATTTGGCTCATGAGCCCCATTTGGCCAAGCGCTTTCCTATACCATTTGTGGTGAAAGGGAGAACACTGTTAAATATAGAGGGACTTGCTAGGGAAAATGATAAAGTTACAGGAAGTAAGCAGTATTTTCACGATGAGGAAAGTGATAATAAGGAGGAGATTTCAACTTCTTATCCATCTTTCTGCACAGCATTATGGCCGAAAATTTTCATCTTAACAGACGGCACTAGGGACCTTTTTTTTTTTTTAACTGAGAATGTATGTTTTACATGATAGAACATATTATTTCTAAAACTGAGTGTTTAATATTTAGGACATCCTGACTTTACTGAAATTGCCTCTATTTCCAGGATTTTCAAAGCTATGCTGACCAGCAACTGACCCCCTTACCCAGGAACATCTCATATTTCAGAGAAAAGATAAATAAAATTTTATACCAACTCCTTTCCCATACAGCACTGAACTACTACTGCAAACACACAAACCTAGTATAAAGAGACAGATTTGTGTTTAATGCTACTTAGTTTGTGTTATTTAAATCTGGAGTCTGAGCCCTGTGGATTCCTGATAAAACAACTTTGGCAAATAGAAAAATAAACTTTACCTCAGTGGAAGATTAGTTAGAAAGACCCAGTGGAGGTTTCACAGCAGTAAAATCCATGCGAAATGAATTTGGACAAGAATAGTCTGTCTAAGATATCAATTTGCCCAAATAATATATTTATAGAGTATTATTACATCTAGGGAAAAAACACTAGATTGGAACTGTAAAATTTCTCTGATAAAAATGATCCATTCTCAAATGTCAACCAACATTAAAAGGGAGAATTTGACACTTTTAAATAAAAAATGATGAGCAAATTACACAAGAAATCTATGGAGACTCCTTCAGGTCTCTTTCCTAGCTCTATCCTGCTCTAAAACATGCAATAACCCTTTTTCAATCGGAGTAGTTTAATCTATGTGTATAGGGGGACTTACAGGCAGCATCTTCTCTCTTTCTTGGAGGCCTGCATGCAAAGCTTTTTCAGATATTGATTGTGAAAGTGATATCACATCAGAAGTTTCATTGATATGGTGTCAGGTAAAAGAAAACGGCTCAGAATCCTTACAGTCTAATCAAAGCTCTGTCTGAGCCCCACACTCTGATAAATTCAATCAATTGAGACGATTAAACAACACATCGAGTCACCAATATTAAACACACTCCATTTCCTGTGTAAGAGTTGGGTTACACAAAATGGATCTGATAAAACTTGACCAGGAGGTTTATTTACAGTCCGAGGTGTATTTAAATCTGAGTATGTGTGTTTGACTCAATGTTCATATCTCTCGCAAATGAAGGTGCCACCTATGCATTTGCTTTTCACATCATATTGAACAGACTTTGAAGGCACCATGTATTGAGAGTTTGCTGCACACCAGTCAATGTGTTAATTGCTTCACAATTATTATCTCATCTACAGATATGATCACATTATCTGTTTTAAGATTGTGGAAACTAAATTGTGTTCAATAGTATGAAAGAGGGAGAGTCTAAACAAGTAAGAAAAGTATTTTGAGACAAAACGTAGTCTAGGAGATCCACTATCTCTGGCCTTTAGTTAAATCAAATATTAATGGTTTGATAACAGAAACAGCTGGCTGAATGATCAGCAAAACTGCAACAATAGCCGGGCATGGTGGCTCATGCCTTTTGTAATCTCAGCACTCAGGAGGCTGAGACAAGAGGATTGCTGAGTTGAGGCTTGCCTGAGCTACATACTGAGCTCAGGGCCAGCCTGAACTACAAGGTGAGACCCTGTCTCAAAAAAAAAAAAAACCTGCAACAAAAACAAAGAAATCTATGCCCCTAATTGAATCAAGCCTTGGAGAGTAAATGGAATGTGCATATTCTTCATCTTTTTTAGCTACTATACAAGTCATATAACAGACACTATGTTCCAGGTATAATTTTGAAAGCTTATAGTTGAGGATATGTTAATACTCAGAGCAACCCAGATAGATAAGACTATATTATCTTAGTTGATAGATAAATAATTAAGAGAGAAGTTAACTTTCATAAAATCACCCAACTGTTTACATGAGTGGATTCTGCATTTGAACCTGGACATTTGGCTATAGAGTACTCACTGCAGTCAGCTGTCCCTCCCATATAACCTATGCAAGAATTAAGAAGAGGGAGGTTCTATAAAGAAATTAGACATTTGAAGATTTTTGTCATCAGTATATCAAGAGCTTTATATGCAACTGAAAATGTAGGAATATAATAAACCTGAAGAAAACATTTTTTCCCTGAAGCAACTCACTTCTAAATTTACTTCCTGAAAGGATAAGAAGGGTATGGTCACACTCTTATTCCAAAGCAATTCCTAAACAGCTGGCGAGCAAGTAGGAATTCTGACAGTGACTCACCACTGTTGATTCTTTGGACATATGAGTGATTATCAGAAAACTCTTTGCCAGAATTCAATGTATCTAGGAGTATAATTTCAGGCAGGGGTGTCCATTAAGAAATAATTTATTTCACAGTCATTCTCAGAGTCATATATTTTCTTTCATTTGAAAAACAAGAATAAAAATAATAATAGATGCCCACTCTTTATCTTAAGATCTTAATTATAGTAATTGTTAGTCTTTTCCTGATTTTGCCTAAGAATTATTATCCTAGCATGAGCCTCACCTATGCCATAGTTATTATTTTTATCTACCCCCTGCTTTGTTAGTTGCTTTTCCTTCTGGTAGGTAATCTCACTTATTTCCTTTGTCTACTTACGCAAAATAACAAATGTCAAAGCTTGAAAACTGGTAATTTGGCAGTTTTAGACAATCGCCTCTTAACCACATTTTAGTACACCTTTGAAGCAGTGGAAGTTCAAAGGCTTTGAGGCAACTATTGCTTTGCCTGTTACTATGAGTCATTTGAAGTAATTGGTCTCGTCTGATGTATGTTTTGAACTGAGGAAGTTGAGCTTTACTACCACAATCAGATACAGGTTTTCAGCTGAGGAAGTGGAGTTTTCCTTACAGATGTAGATGCATGCCTGATAAGGCAAAAAAAAAAAAAAAAAAAACAGACAGATGTGCCTCTATGCACCAGGGAAGAGGTGTGGAAAAGGAACAAATAAAGCAGTTGAGAAAATTCCGTGAAGTTACAGTGTTTTTGGATGTAGTCCCAGTTAGGAAATTTCTCACAAGCAAGTGACTCATGATTCAAATTTGGGCTTTTAGACATTAATTCTGATACCAACCTAAACCTCCCTATTATCTTCATCAAATTAAAAGTGGGTGAGTGATTTACATACAAGTTAGTTAGCTAAACTATTTTGTAAAAAATATTAACTACTAGGCTTTCTACTTTTCTAAATATGGCTCTTGAGATAAAGTCATTTTTTACTCATTTTTTTTTTTCTCTACAGTGAGGACCATTGTTTCAGAATCTATTTTGTGAATAACAACAAATGAAAATGTTCAACTCTAGGGGAAAAAAAACTTATAAATGTTATTTATTTTTGAAGTTCCTCCAATAAGTTCTGTTTATGGTTTTCCATGTGTCAGCACACTTGTAGAAGAATCTGACTAAAATAAAATAAAATCAATGATATGCACCCACGAAACTGCATGTGTCTACACAATGGCACACACACACACATAAATATACACACCCCACACCACCTCCCTGGAGGAAATGTTGATGTCTTTCTTAAATATTTCTTGTGAAACAGTAAACAAAGCTTTATTCAAAGTTCATAATGGTCAGACAGACATTGTGCTAGAAATCAGAATACAGAGACTGTAAAATATAAAACTTTTCTCAAGGAATATATAATCTACCTAGTAGAAAGAGAATGTGGTACAACTAAAACTCATCAAAGATTCCGATCACAGTGACATATGTGCACCCATGTTTATAGCAGCTCAGCTTGTGATATCTAAATCTTGGAAACAACCCGAATGCCCATCATCTCTAAACTGCATAAAGAAGATGTGGATATTTTATAAAATGGAGTATTACTCTGCATTAAAGAATGATGAGATTGAATCATTTATGCTCAAATGGAAGTACCTTCAGGACATACTCATAAGTGAAATAAGTAGGTCACAGATGTGCAAATATCATATATTTTCTCTGGTATGAGAAACTGAAGTTGTAAATATGTTTTAGAATGCATGATTGATATTGTGAAATAGTAAATATTCAAACGGTATGGGGCTTAGGGGTAAATAATGAAGAAAGAAAAAAATATTTAAAAAAAGGAAACAATGCTTGTGTATGTAGGGATAGGGGAGGTAGGGTGGGTAGGGGAGGGGGAATATGAGAATTAAGTTGTGTCATATACTGGCACAATTCTCAATGTGGAGTGTAATTGTGATGTGTATATATTGTACCAATAAAATGTACCAATAAATAAATAAATAAATAAACTCATCGCAGAAATGTGTGGCACATGAGAACCCATGTTACATTTTCCCAAAGAGTTTGATTCTTTGTGTCTGAATAAAGTCAGTGATTGGGTTTCATTTTCTTGATAATCTCTCAGTATTCTTTTTCATAATTCAGTGATTTATTCTTGCATAATGCTGAATGTAAGCTACACAAACCTGGAGTATACTTCTAAACCACTCATAGTTGTCTGACGAGAGGTTTGGAGAGAATGAGCAGAAAGAATGGAAAGAGAAAGGCAACAGGCATGTTGGAAAGATAAAAGATGTACTCATCTAGAAATAGAAAATGTCATCCTAAGGCCACCAAGAGAAGGCAAAGACTTAAGCAAGATCTTTTGCCAAGGTAGAGAAGCAGGATATAAACTAGCCTGATTTTTCTTGGTAGAAGATAGTAAAATGCTTGCAAAAGAAAAGAGGGAGATGTAGGAATCTTTAGATGACTTCTCCCCCTTTGAGACATTCTTTATGTTGTTTATGTACATTCATTATGTCATAATTTGATTAAGGTCTAACACTTATTTCAAGATTAAGAGCTCTTTTACGTATCTCCAGGACAGTCCAACTGTCAACTGAGAATGAGATGAATAATTGACCACAACAACAAAACAATAAAGATAAATGTTCCTGCTAATGTAAAAGCTTGAAATTTCTAGTTTTGATGACATAGAATACTTTTGAGCTACTCCCTTGACTCTGAGCTCTAAAATTTTGTAGAGAAAAAAAAAAATTGGAGAAAAAGATGACTGTTTAGCATACTGTTTGGCCCTTCCACCTAATAGGAAAAAGTGTCAGAGAAATAGACTAAGGCAAATAAAAGAATTGAAAAAGTACCCCCCCCAAAAAAAGTATAGCACAGACTGTCATCTGTAAAAACTGAATGTAAAAGAAAATATAGAAAATTGTGTCAGGAGCAGTTTGAGATGAGGAGAAAAGACAGTAAAAAGAAACAAGAAAGTGTAGCTCAGAAGAAATGAGAATGTGTCAACATAGGTCCCATCTTCTGTTCACTTTATTCTTAGCTGAGCTTGGACAAGATAATTATATTAACATATATACACATTAAAATAGAGAACACAAATGTGCAATAAAATGATTTCTGTCAAATATTTAATCCCATATGTCAAATTTACTGGCTTTGCTATTTCCATCATGCCAGGAAGCTTCTTTATGCTCCCCACGATCGTTCCAGAACCTTGACAATATCACTGTTCTGACTTCATTTTGCAGATGTTTTCCTGTACCTGAACCTTATAAAAATCACATTGATGTTACAGATTCTTTTGCATCTGTATTCTTTCACTCAACTGCTTCTATTTGTTTTTTAGTGCCTCAGTATTCATTTTCATAATCTAATGCTTTATTTTTTGCATAATGTTGAGTGCTGTTCTACAGAAATCTATTAGAATTTCGCTCATTTTTTTGAGGATGCTTCAGTTGGAGGCTACTGTACAACTCTGTCATCATTTGGTTGACATCTACTTGTGGGGATATGCTCTTTTTGCTTATAAATACCTGCATATTCCATTGATTGAATGTGTTTAATTTTGTAAGAAATAGCCACATGTCTTCAACAGGAATTACATAGTTTTGCAACCCAAGAAGTAACATGAAAGCTGATGTTGCTCCTTAGTCTCATGTGTGATCAGTTTTTACTTTAGCTTTCTAGACAATCCTGAGACCATTTTTATTTGGGCCTACTAGATCATTTGCAGGATGCTCTTTGGCCTACTTTATCTTTTGGTGTCTGTTTAATCATTTTGCCTATTTGTATTGACTGATAATATTTCTTACTGATATGTAGAAAATAATTACATATTCTAGATAGAAGTCCTTTGCTGGATATGCATATTTGGAATAATTTATCCGATCAGTGTTTACAAGAGCATAATCTAGAATATCCTAGCTGGTCCATCACCCTGTGTCCTTCTGTGTCTATGTACTTGCATAAGTATGTTCATATTTCCTCAAGCTGTCTACTTCCCTTACTTAGGATCTTTATAATTTTTTCCTTTTTTCAACTTTAAGAACCTCTGTTAAAATTTTATACTTTCCCTAAGTTTATGGGCCTGTGTTTGGCCCTTCATTAGCAAAACACTTTTTACTTATTTATTGTTTTCTCAGTGTGCATTTTAACAAAACTCCCCACAGTATTTCCCAGTTCTCTCTTTGCTAACTCACCGGGCTCTCTCCAATATTATTTCCCTTCCTCCGTAGTGATAGCTGATACTTTGACTTCAACTGCTATATCCTCGAAACTTCCATACCAACTTTTCCACTTTTAAAGATGTGGAAACTGAGGCTCAGAGAGCTTCATAAAATTCCCTGTGCTCAACATTGAGAGTTTTCCTGAAGGTAGGATGTAGTACAGGCAAGGTTTTCTAAATTCCCCCTTTTGTACTTATCTTTCTTTATTCCATCTTCTTTCAGGAAAATAATCTTTAAGTTTAGATACTCATACCTGCTCTCCTTCTGCATTGTGCTCCTCTTTTGCAAATGTGTTCTCATTCTCCCATCTTGTATTTTTAGTACATATGCACTGAGATTATTCCAGCTTCCTTTCAAAGATACTGTTTTCTCTCTCGACTTCTCTTTTTGTATCTAAGGACTTTTTTAAAAAATAATTCTTCAGTTCATATTTAGGTTTGAATTTTTGGATACAAAGCCAACTTCTTGTAAGAAATGTAACTCCATGATCAATGTGATAAGATGACAGTAGAATCATGGCAGTTTTTCTATTGGGACTGTCACCTCTCACCTAACATACCCTCATTCAGCTGATTTTTTTTTTTGCAACCTCTCAAGTAAATTTACCTTTCTACTGTAGCCTTACTTTCATCTGGTTGGTAACTGATCTTTGAGAATATTCTTTCAAGCAGTATAATTTTGTATTTTCTAATTTTAGCTCCTGTTATAAAGATCAGAAAATAAATTAATGCAATGCAGACTAAGCAAATAATATAAAGTCTCGATAAATTCAAGAGTTGGTTCTATGAAAGAATAAATAAAATAGACAAGCTCAACCAACTGTATCAGAAAATGGAAAAAAAATATTTCTCCATCCAATTACCAATGAAAAGAGAGAAATCACAGTAGATAATGCAGAAATCCAGGAGATCATCAATACCTACTTTCAACACCTCTATTCTAATAAGATGGAAAACTCAGAAGAAATGTACAAATCCCTAGATATATCTGAATTACCAAGGCTTAATTGAGAAGGTACAAAAATTCTAAATAAACCAATATTAGCCAATGAAATCAAAGATTTATCTAAAAATTATGAAAAAAAAAGCCCAGGCACTAATGGATTCACTGCTGAATATGACAAGAAATTTAGAGAACTTATGCAAGTATTTCTCAACCACTTTAATGAAATTTAAAGAAAGGCAATAGTCCTCAATTTATTTCAGGAGCCAAGCATTACAATGATAATGAAACCAGAGAAGGATTCAATAAAAAAAAAACAGAACTACAGGTCAATTGCCTTAGTGAACATACACACAAAAATCCTTAATAAAGATACTGACAAACAGAATGCAACAAATCATCTAGAAGATTATACAGTTCTACTAAGTAGAATTCATCCTAGGGATGCAGGAATGGTTTAACATTTGCTAATCAATGAATCTGATACACCAAATTAACAGAGTCAAGGTCAAAAACACAAAAGACCACAGTAGTTGCAGAAAAAAAAAAAAAAAAACATTTGACAAATTCCAAAATCCACGTGTGATAAAAATGACAAAGAATTGGAATCCATTGTCCTTATGTTAGTCTGATAAAAGACATCTATTACAAACCAACAGACAACATCATACTAATGACAATAAATGAAAGCTTTCACTCTAACATCAGATATAGGACAAGGATGTTCACTGTCACTGTTCTTATTCAATATAGTTCTAGAAACATTAGCCCAAAAAATTAAACAAAAGAATAAGGGTGAGAGAGGAAGAAGTTAAATTATCATCTACTGATGACAGTACTCTATACAGAAGATTCCCAAAACTCTCCCAAAAGACAAAAGCTCCCCCAAAAGACATCTAGATTTAATAACAAAATTCAATAGCCTGTCTGAATATAAAACCAACACTCAAAAATTAATAGCATTTCTTTACACAAATAACAAACTTACTGAAAGACAAATTGGGGAAACAACTCATTTCAGAATAGCATTCCCCCCAAAATGAAATCCTAGGCTGGAGATTTAGCTCAGTGGTTCTGGTGCCTGCCTAGCAAGCACAAGGTCTCTGGTTTGATCCCCAGTAAACACATACAACAATACCAGGAATGGTGACTTATGCTCACCAGCAATCAGTAGTACCACATACCACAAATGGCGGGTTTGGTGGCTCAAGCCTCTAATCCAGGACTTGGGAAGCAGAGGCAGGAGGATTGCTGAGTTTGCAGCTTGCCTGAGCTACATAGTGAACTCAGGGCCAGCCTGAACTACAAAGCGAAACATCGGCTCAAAAAAAAAATCTTAGATATCAAACTAATGAAGGAAGTAAAAGACCTATAATTGGAAAATTATTATACTCTGACAAAGAAAAATCACAGAGAATAATAAAAAATGCAAAGATAGAGGCCGCCCACTGACCCACTGTATCCCGGGAGCTGCGCGGACTCGGCTGCAGAGCACCATCTGTTTCCAGTGGACTGAAGGCCGCCCACCGGCCCACTGTATCCCGGGAGCAGCCCGGACTTGGCTGCTGAGCACCATCCATTTCCAGCGGACTGAAGCCTGCCCACCGGCCCACTGTATCCCGGAGCTGTGCAGTGAGGAGTCAGGTACAGATCCTGGGTGCCAGCTGCGCCACGGAGGCTTGAGGGCCTCCTCCCAGCCCCAACCCCACCCCGGAGCTGCATTGGGAGGGCCCAGGTCCTAGAGGAGCTGAAGCCATCTCCTGTATCCCTTCACAGGAGGTGTGCTCCTGGGGCCACACTGAGAGACCAGGCAAGATTAAAAAGAAAAGGGGGGGGATCTAGCTTCTATTTTGCCATTTACTCCTAGATCCCTCTATTCACCTCTTGTCTCCACACCCTCTCCTATCTTCCTGTCAGAAGCAATACCCAGAAGCAAAAGGTTCTTAGGCTGCCCTATTTCTTCTTCTGTACTATTATAAGAAGCTGTGCAAAGCCTCCAACGGTCTCACAGCATACAGTTGGTACTGTTGTACATATGCCCTTTTATCCTGTAGTACCTGCTGGCATATATGAGGTTCTAGGGTATAGGTGATCTTCCTAAATCTGCTAAGACTATTTCATTCTCCTCCTGTCTCCCTACCTCCCGGATTCCCCAGTGACCTTTTATCCCCAAAGGGTTTGGGGGCTACATTTATGATCTGTATGTGGTAAACACATTGCTGATTAATTCTAAATTCTGGCATATAGACACAGAGGTAACTCATAAGCTCAAAGTCTCCAGAATAGAATTTAACAAAACATTTTATCTTATTTATTGTGTTTAATTCTGATATTGGCATTTATTGTATTATGGTAACAAACATGATGTGATTGTTCTGCTCAAATACCCCCCATGATGTGTCAGAAGTGAGAACTCTCAAGGGTTATTACAGATTCAAGGAGAACACCCCAGGAAAGTGCTGCTTCCAAAGGGCCCCAGATAATACAAAGAGACCTGCAACAAACATTGCCCTGTCATCAGACAAAGAAGAGCATTAATAACAACGAAAGAGTAGAAATGAGAAAATATACAAAAAACCAGACGCAAAGATCACCACCACAGGGAAATTCAGAGAAAAGGGAAATAGGGCAAACTGAAACTCAAACACCAGGACTCTTGGAGATGGTAACTAAAGCAGATCTAGTAAAATGGAAATCAGAACTCATCTCTGAGATCAAAACAGAGATAATGTCCACAGTGAAAGACATCATATAAAGAAGAGATCAGCGAGATGATAGAATCCAAGATAGCAGAAACAATGGAACCTTTTAAACAGCTTCAAGCAGAACTCCAGGGAATGATGAAGGAGAACAAAAGCTTGTGCAGTAGGAAGAATGAAGCAGAGAACCGAATCTCAGAGCTAGAGGACAGCATAGCAGCCAGCGAGCAGGAAAGGTATAATCGATGGAAAAGAGTAAGGGACCATGAGAAATCAATTCAACAGCTTCTAGATGACTCAAAGAAAAATAATCTAAGACTGATTGGAGTCAAAGCAGGAGACAGTGTAAAAGACATAAAAAAGCTACTGTCAGAGATAACAACAGAAAACTTCACAGGAAAAGCATAGCCATACAGGTAAGTGAGGCCTATGGGACTCCAAAACTCCATGACATAAAAATATCTACACCTAGACACATAATTATCAAGGTTCCAGATGTACAACAAAAGAATGAAATAATGAAAGCAGTGAGAGAAAGGAAGAAAATCACCCACAAAGGGAAGCCCATTAGGATCACAGCAGACGTTTCAACACAATCACTCAGTGCAAGGAGAACGTGGAGAGAAGTATTTCAAGCACTGCAGGAAAACAACCTCCAACCTAGACTGTTGTATCCTGCAAAACTATCTTTCAGAATAGATGGGGAAATAAGATACTTCCATGATAAAGAACACCTGAAAAACTTCACAAATATGAAAACTGCATTCCAAAACATCCTAAAGAACATCTTGGAAAAAAAAACACAGAAAATTCCATACCCATGAGACCCAGGAGAGTGAATTCATTGGCACAAACAAGAAACTAAATAGAAAAGGGGAAAAGCAAAGAAGAAAAGAATCAAAAACAGGGAAACAAGGCAGATCTGAATATGTCCATTTCAATCATAACCATTAATATAAATGGCCTCAATGGGCCAATTAAAAGACACAGACTAGCAGATTGGATCAAGAAGCAAGGTCCTACAATCTGCTGCATACAGGAAACACACCTAATTCAGAAGGAAACCCATAGACTGAAAATAAAAGGTTGGAAAACCATCCTCCATGCCACAGGAAACTGCAAAAGAGCAGGAGTGGCTATCTTGTTTGCAGAAAAAATAGATTTCAAACCCAAACTGATTAAAAGAGATAAAGAAGGTCACTATATTCTCATACAGGGAACTATCCAAGAGAAAGAAATAACAATCATAAATATTCATGCACCAAACTCGAATGCACCCAACTACATAAAATAAACATTAGTGGACATGAAAAGCCAGTTATCCATATTACAATGGTAGTAGGGGATTTTAATGGTCCATTGTCACAAACTGACAGATCAACTGGACAAAGAATCAATAAGGAAATACTTGAGCTAAATCAAACTTTGGAGCAAACAGACTTATTAGATGCCTACAGAATGATTTACCCTTCAAAGCAAGAATATACCTTCTTCTCAGCTGCTCATGGATCATTCTCCAAAATAGATCACATTCTAGTCCATAGAACAAGCTTAAGTAGATGCAAAGGAATCAAAGTTATCCCCTGCATACTATCAGACCATAGTGCCTTGAAACTGGAGCTGAATAACAGAAGAAATTTCAAGATCCTCACAAACACATGGAAATTGAACAACACTCTGTTAACCAACCAATGGGCCACAAAAGAAATTAAAGAAGAAGTTAAACAGTTTCTACAACTAAATGACAACCCCAGCACAACATACAGGAATTTATAGGACACAATTAAAGCAGTTCTGTGAGGGAAATTCATAGCAGTGAATGCATACACTCGGAAAATAGAGCAAACCGAAATAAACAATCTAATGATGAACCTCAGACAATTAGAAAAAGAGATGCAAAACAAACCCAAAGCACATACTAGAGAGGAAATTATGAGGATCAGAGCAGAAATTAATGCAGTGAAGACAAAGAGAACAGTACAAAGAATCAATGAATCAAACAGTTGGTTCTTTGAAAGGATAAATAAGATCGACAGACCCTTAGCCAACCTTATCAAAAAAGGAAGGAAAAGGCTTAAATCCATGCTATAAGGAATGAAAATGAGGAAATCAGCACAGACCCAGAAGAAGTCCAAAGGATCATAAACACATATTTTGAAAATCTCTACTCCAAGAAGATGAAAACTCTAGAAGAAATGGATAGATTCCTAGACTCATATGAACTTCCAAAGCTGAATGAAGAGGAAATAAAAATGTTAAACAACCTGATATCAATCTGGGAAATTGAAAATGTAATAAAAAAAACCTACCAACAAAGAAAAGCCCTGGTCCAGACAGCTTTACTGCTGAATTCTACAAAACTTTTAAAGAAGAGTTAATACCAGTACTTCTCAATTTCTTTAATGAAATTGAAAGGGAAGCAGTACTCCCCAAATCATTCCTAGAAGCAACCACCACCTTGATTACAAAGGCAGGGAAAGATCCCACCAAAAAAGAAAACTACAGGCCAATCTCTCTAATGAATATTGACGCAAAAATCCTCAATAAGATACTTGCAAACAGAATACAGAGAGTTATCAAGAAAATCATACACCCTGATCAAGTCGGATTTATCCCAGGGATGCAAGGCTGGTTCAACATACATAAATCAATCAATGTAATACACTATATTAACAGACTCAAGGACAAAAAAACATAGGATTATCTCAATAGACACAGAAAAAGCATTTGACAAAATCCAACACCCATTTATGATCAAAACCCTACAGAGAACTGGAATCGATGGACTTTATCTCAATTTAATACAAGCTATTTATGAGAAACCAACAGCCAGCATCATACTCAATGGGCAAAAACTGAAACCTTTTACACTAAGATCAGGAAAGAGACAAGGATGCCCATTGTCACCACTCTTGTTCAATGTATTACTAAAAATATTAGCCATAGCAATCAGGCAGGACAAAGATATAAAAAGAATGGAGATAGGAAAGGAAGAAGTTAAACTGTCACTATTTGCTGATGATATGATACTCTATCTAGAGGATCCTAAAAACTCAACCAAAAGACTGCTAAACTTAATTACCAAATTTGGTAGTGTTGCTGGATACAGGGTCAATGCTCAAAAATCAACAGCCTTTGTCTACACAAACAACACACTCACTGAAAGAGAATTTGGGGAGTCAATCTCTTTCACAGTAGCACCCAGAAAAATGAAATATCTAGGAATCAACCTAACAAAGGAAGTGAAAGACCTCTACTCTGAAAACTATAGGACTCTGAAAACTGAGATAGAAAAGGAAACCAAAAAGTGGAAAGATAACCCTTGTTCCTGGGTAGAGAGAACCAACATCATCAAAATGGCTATACTCCTACAACTACTATATAGATTCAATGCAATTCCAATTGAAATTCCAATGGTATACTTCACAGAGCTAGAGAAAATAATACAAAAAATCATCTGGAAACACAAGAAACCTAGAATACCGAAAGCAATTGTAAGCAACCATGACATGGCAGGGGGTATTACAATCCCCAATTTAAAACTCTACTGTAAAGCTGCTGTGATAAAAACTGCATGGTACTGGCAAAGTAACAGACCCGAGGACCAGTGGAATA
>PVIC010036751.1:0-18417 GCA_004025085.1 Thryonomys swinderianus
GACCTCCCAGTGAGTTTATGGACCTGTGTGGGTATATGAGGGTTCTATGTTTGTAAAAAAAAAAAAAGAGAGAGAGAGAGAGGGAGAGAGAGAAACAGATATGAGGAAAGGTGACATTATAAATACATGCTGAATACTTGAATAGAATAAGTATTAATTATAGTGCCATGGAGCAAAGCAAGATTTTAATTTTAAAACTGGAGAACAAGGAAAAAGATGAGGGAATTATGGATCAGGTCTGGAATACTGGACATACAAAAGTAAATATGACACAAAACTCAAGGAATGCACTACTTGAAGACTATGATAAGGGTTACTCAAAAGACTCATTATAATTTGATCTATTAAAATATAGTCATTGCAATAAAAACACAAACAGATGGAATCACCTAGGAAGAGTATATATGTTGAAAGATATAGTGGGCACCAACAGTTGAAGACTGGCCAGAGAAAGGGACATCCAAAAAGAGAGAACAGAAATAAATCAGAGAGGACTAAGGTGATAAGGTAGTTATAACAGACAAATGTTAAATACAACACATCACCTCATTATGGAAAAGTCTAAAAATCACTGTTAATTTGTCAGTTAGGCAATTATTAGTGATTTTATTCAAAAGAGTATCAGAAACCTAGAAATAGAAGCCAGATAATACATGGGGCTATGTGGAAATTGAGAAATTAGAAAGTGAAGGCCTTGCATATAGAACATTCATTCAGAGGATGATACATGGTACTGGTGAGGATGGGGAATAACTAGGGTAGAAGTTATAAGAATGAAACAAGAATAAGATTAGATAATTCCTTAAATGTACATAGTAAGGGACTGACAAAGCAAGGATTAAAATCTAGTCCCAGGGGATACAAAGATTGATTTGTTTTGACTATATAAGGCCATCTCAAGACTTAAAAGAAAAACCATCCCAACAACAAAGTAGATTTATATTACACAGGATAAATGAAGATAAAGAATAACAAGTTTGAGTCATTTATGTGCAAATGGACACACCTTGAGGACACATTTATAAGTGAAATAAATAGGTCACAGATATGTACATACCATATCTTTTCTCTGGTATGAGAACCTGTAGATGTAAATGAGTTCTAGAATGTATGATAGATTTTTATGAAACAGGAAATACTCAAAGGGAAAGTGGTAGGGTAAAGAATAAAATTTTAAAAAGAAAAAGCGCATGTATATAGGGGGTGGGGGTTGTAGGGTGGGTAAGGTTATGGGTGAAAATGAAAATTAACTCGTGTCATGTACTGGTGCAAATTCCCTAATGAGGAGTGTGATTGCAAGTTGTATATAAAATGCACCAATAGAGAATTCAATTTTTTTAAAAAACATAGTTATTAAAGTAAAGAAGGGAAAATATAGGACAGTGTCTATTAGAATCACATTTTTCCATTGTCAAAAATTACTTAAAGCTACCAAACACTAAACTCTATGCTCTCATACTCAGATGAATTAAATATACTGCAGAGTACAACAATGCCATTCAATCTGAAGATGCACTCAAATGAATGGAAGGTAAAACATTGTAGATAGCATTTGGATAGCACTGAAAGCCAATAAATACACGCTGACCTAAGAAACTCCTCTTCTTCAAATGCTTAATATCATCCTTCACAGTTTCTCCCTTAAATGCAAGCACTTTCTCTGTAACAAGTAGATATGATTTGTTTTCACAAGGATTCTCAAGAAAACCAATAAAATAGAAAAAGGAAAGACAATTTTCTTCTTGGTCTATTCTCAACTACTCTGTCTTATTTTAGAAAAGGCTAAGCTTACAAAATTTTTGTTATTTCGAAATGGAAGTTTATGGAACAGTACTACCTTCCACCGATATTTTTTTTGTGTGTGTACGAGCCTCTAGCCTGCTGAGATTTTGTTTTGGGTTTTTTTGGCAGTACCAAACAAACTTCCACTGATCAAGCATCCACTGAGTTTTTGTGCTCCTGTGTCCCACGCACTATTTTAAGGACTTTACAAATATTTTCTCATGTAATCATTAAAAACTATTTTATAAGGGGCCAGAGATTTAGCTCAGTAGTTCTGGCACCTGCCTGGCAAGCGCAAGGTCCTGAGTTCAATACCCGGTAACCACATACAATGTTGGGCATGGTGACTCATGCCCACCAGCAATCAACACCACATACCACAGTGCCGGGTGTGGTAGCTCACACCTGTAATCCCAGCATTTGGGAGGCAGAGGCAGGAGGATTGCTGAGTTCCAGGCTTGCCTGGGCTCCATAATGAGCTGAGGGCCAGCCTGAACTACAAAGTGAGACCTGTCTCAAAATAAATGAATAAATGAATGAATGAATGAATGAATGAATGAATAAATAAATAAAACTATTTTATGAATTGCGTGCAATTACCTTGATTTTACAAATAAGCAAACTGTAATTTAGGGATTGTGCCTATGATTCCTCATCTGATAAAAGGTTATGGTGAGGTATAAAGCCAAGTTTGCCTCATTCCAGATCTATGCTCCTAAAGACTACACTGAACTAATGATGGGGCACAAGTACAAAAGATTATCTCCAAACCCCTGTACAATACTAAATGTCACTATGTCAAAAAATAGTGTTCAGGGCCGGAGGGTTAGCTCAGTGGTTCCAGCACCTGCCTCGCAAGCTCAAGGACCTGAGTTCGATCCCCGGTAACCACATATAATGCTGGGTGTGGAGACTCACGCCCACCAACAATCAATACCGCATACCACAGTGCCAGGCGTGGTGGCTCACACCTGTCATCCCAGCACTCAGGAGGCAGAGGCAGGATGATTGCTGAGTTCGAGGCTTGCCTGGACTACATAGTGAGCTCAGAGCCACCCTGAACTATAAAGCGAGACCCTGTCTCAAAAAAAAAAAAATAGTGTTCATTTTTCATTTAAAGCTTTAAAGGTATTATTTAAAATAAATTATGCTTTGTCTTAAAAGATATTTTATTGTCATTTACACACAAAATTCAGCAGAACAATGCAAATTAAAAGTAAAAATAAGAGGGCTGGAGGATTAGCTCAGTGGTTCCGGCGCCTGCCTCGCAAGTGCAAGGTCCTGAGTTCGATCTCCGGTAACCACATACAAGAGACTCACGCCCACCAACAATCAATACCACATACCACAGTGCTGGGCGTGGTGGCTCACGCCTGTAATCCCAGCACTTGGGAGGCAGAGGCAGAAGGATTGCTGAGTTCAAAGCTTGCCTAGGCTACATAGTGAGCTCAGAGCCAGCCTGAACTACAAAGCGAGACCCTGTCTCAGAAAAGAAAAAAAAAAAAGTAAAAATAAGAATAATATAATTAAGGTAAAACATGGTTAGTCATGAGATAAAATTACAATACTATAAAATCCATGTCAATGAAGAATACTATATATGCAAATATATAGAAGGAACTAGTACACAGACTGTAGAAACTGGATCAATAATATAGTTTAAGATATTCATTGGATAAAAGTTGGTTAATTTCCAAGAGAAGTCTATCCATTCTTGACCCTAATTTCAACAAAAAGATTTAATATGGGATTACACAAAAGTTTTAAAAGATTCATACCACAGCAACATATGTGCATCCTATATTTATAGCAGCTTAGTTTGTAATAGCTAAATCTTGGAAACAACCCAAATGCCCATTAATTGGAGACTGGATAAAGAAGATGTGGTTTTTCTATAAAATGGAGTGTTACTCTGCTTTAAAGAATGATAAGTTTGAGTCATTCATACTCAAATGGACGTACCTTAAGGACATACTCATAAGTCAAATAAATAGGTCACAGATGTGTAAATATAGTACCTTTTCTCTGGTATGAGAAGCTGAATACATTTACATTTTAATGAGTTCTAGAATGTATGATGGATATTGTGAAAAAGAAAATATGCAAAGGGAAATGTCGTGGAGGAGTGAGTAATGGATAAGAAAAAATGATGGTAATTAAGAGGGAAACAAATCTTTGCCTATAGGGGCAGGAAGGTTATGCAGTAGGAGAATGGGAAAAATGAGAATTAAATCAAGTCATATACTGGTAAAAATTCTCAATATTTAGTGTGACCATGTTATGTATATACAATGTACCAATAAAGATTAAAAAAAAGATTTCTCATGGGAAGAAATCCTGTGTAAAGGAGTGAACACCACTTTTGATAAAACATTGTGATAAGCATAAGTCATTATTGGATTATTTCTTACAGAAAATTGAAATACACTTTTGAAATATATTTTATTATACATCAAATAATAACTGGTTATTGTGTAGAAAATAGTTACTCTTTACTCTTTGAAGATATTACAATCTATAACAGAGTTTATAAATCCATACAGAAAACAGCTAGCAAGGTTTCTCTTTTATAACAACAAATTAAAAATGAACTCTATTTGAATCATCTTTTGCAAATTAAAAGTTCATCAACATGTGGCCGGGCGTGGTGGCTTACGCCTGTAATCCCAGCACTCGGGAGGCAGAGGCAGGAGGATTGCTGAGTTTGAGGCTTGCCTGGGCTACATAGTGAGCTCAGGGCCAGCCTGAACTACAAAGCGAGACCCTGTCTCAAAAAAAAAAAAAAAAAAAGTTTATCAACATGTGCCAGAAATGTTTTGAATACAAATATTACATATGCATTTGATATAATAATAATTTCAAATGAAAAGTTTCTTAGGGTTAATACTTATTATGAAAGCCACATTTACAGATTTTGATTTTTTTTTAAAGTACAAGCCATAGGCAACAAGAGAAAAATAGATAAATTAGATTTCATCTGAATTAAAACCTGTGTATCAAAGGCAAGTACAAGTAAGATGAAAAGGCATCCCATACATGGGAGAAAATATCTGGAAATCTTATATCTGACAAGGGATTAATATCCAGAACATATATAACAATCTTACAAGTTAACATGACCGACAAACATTAGATTAAAATGGACAAAAGACTTAAATAGACATTCCCCAAGGAATATGTACAGACAACCAATAAACACATGAGAATACACGTGACTAATCATCAAGTAAATGGAAATCTGAAACACAACATCATGTGACTTCATATACATTAGACTGGCTAACAATGCAAGCATGAAATTGGGTATTGTTGGTGACAATGTAAAATGATGTGGCCAATGGTCTGGCAGATCCTCAAAAACAATGAGTCAGGAACATCTAGGAGTAAATAAAGGAAGGAAGGGAGGGAGGGAGTGAGGGAGGGAAGGAGGGATAAAGGAAGGAAGGAAGGAAGGAAGGAAGGAAGGAAGGAAGGAAGGAAGGAAGGAAGGAAGGAAGGAAGGAAGGAAGGAAGGAAAGAAGGATGGAAGGGAAGGAGGAAGGTAGGAAAAAAAGGAGAGAGGGAAAGAAGGGGGAAAGAAAAAGCGAAAGGAGTTGAGAGGGCAAGTGAAGGAATAGGGACTGGAAAGAGAGGCAAGAAAGGGGAGGGAAGGGGAGGGGCAGGAAGGGTGAATTACTATAAGATCTAGCAAATGAATTCCACTTCTTTTTCAGACCCACATTAAAAAAAAAAATGTTCCACTCACTGCTTCCCACACTGGTTTTCCAGTAACAAATTAAACTCTGTAACATCTGTTTTTCTCAGATTGCAACTGCTTGCCAGGAATTTAAGAATTAACTTTTAGATGATATTTTCAAAGTCTCAGTCATAATTTAATACTACATTTATCCTACTGGCAACTCAACAGTTAATGAAATTTTAGTGTTCTTGTAACTCTTCTGATTAAATTACAGCTCAAAATCAGTTTCATATATGGGTGTTTATAATAAAGATACAGGGACATCATGTTTGTTCAGGTCTCAAAATATAAAAACTAACATAAAATGCAATTCTAAGGTCATGAGATATTTATATATGAAAATATGAAAATAAAGTTTTAAATACCTCCATAAGACACAAAGTATAAACAAGCAGCTCCTAGGGAAAAGAGATTAAGTATGAACAAAAAAGAATAGCGAGGTTAGGGCAAGGGCAAACACTCAACATATGTAATAACTATATTTTGTAAAGTACTACTCAAGAAACTTAAGGAGTTTGGCCCCAAAAGAGGACACTCACTGAACTCTCCTAAGAGACTTTTGGGCACTGTGTGGAAGCACCTGTACAAACAATCTTTTAGCAAGCTTTTATTTCAACTGAATCCCATATTTCCCCATTAATGAATTTCAATGAAAAGACCCTGAAGAATACAAGATTTGCATATTTATAAACATATAACCATTGCCTGTTATGGATGCCGATATTCATGACAGCCATAAATCAAACCATGAAAAGAACCAAGAACATATCAAAAGTCATTTTGGATAGCTATAAACTCTGATGCATATTCTGTAATTTTTGCAGGTGTTTTAATAGAATAAGTAAAAACTAGTGTCTTACTGAAGATCTATCCTTATTAGGAAGGCAGGCCTGTAGTGCTCTTTTCTGGGTGGATCCTTCTCTAGTTTTGGTATCAAGGTGAAGCTGGATTCCAGGAATGACTTTGATAATACTGCTTCATTTTAAATTTCATTAAAGAGTTTGATGAGTAGTAGCAATAGATTTTCTTTAAAGTTTTTGTAGAATTCAGTAGTAAATCCATCAAAACGTGGGCTAAAGAAGGAAGTAAAAGACCTTTAAATTGAATACTACCGTACTCTGAAAAGGGAGATAAAAGAGGATATCAGAAAATAGAAAGATATCCCTTGTTCCTAACTAGAAAGAATCAAAACAGTGAAAATGGTTGTACTTCCAAAATTGTTATACAGATTGAATGCAATCCTGATCACCAATAGCATACCTCAGAGAACTAGAGAAAATAATCCTAAAATTCACTTGGAACTAGAAGAATAAAGAATGGAAACTAGAATTGGAACCTAGAATAAAGAAAGCAATTGTACAAAATAAAGACAAGGCAGGAAGCATCACAACCTCTGGGATGAAATCATACTATAAAGATTAAAAAAAAAAAATCGTGGTACTGGCCAAAAACAGACACAACGCAAAGACCAATGGAAAAAACTTTGAAGAAGCAAAAAGGACTCCAAACACATTCAGCCACTTTGTCTTTGAAAAGGACCCAAACAGCAGTCGAAGAAAGACAGCTTCTTTAATACATGGATCTGGAAAAACTGGCTTTCCACATGTTGAAAATTAAAACTAGATACATAGGTAGTAAACTAAAATTGAAATGATCAAAGACATACATATTAAAACAGAAAAACCAAATCTGCTGAAAAATAGAAAATGGAGAACTCTTGAAGACATAGTTGTAGGCACAGACTTTAAGAAGAAAATTGCAATTACATAGGAAATACCACAAAGAATCAACTGGATCTCAACTTATTAAACAGCTTCTGCACAGCAAAAGAAATCACTGACAGTGAAAATACACCCCACAGAATGAGAAAACGTTTTTTTTTTCCAGTTATTCCTCAAAGGACTAATATCAAGAATATATAAAAGGCCAGGGATGTAGCTCACTGACATAGCACCTGACTGGCAACCACAAGATCTCGAGTCTGCTTTCCAGTCATCCCCCAAAAAGGAATATATGAAGAATTCATGAACAAAACCTCTATAGCTTGAGAACAAGCAGAAAGAATCAACAAATGGGATGTCATCCTACTAAAAAGCCTCTGCACAGCAAAAGAAACCATTGGCACAGGTAAAAGACAACCAACAACATGGGAAAAATTTCTTTACTAGCTGTTTCTCAGACAAAGGGCTACTATCTAGAATATATAAAGAACTTAAAAAAATAAGTCCCCCCGTTTAAAGACCCAATTCAAAAATGGGCATCTGAAATGAACAGAAATTTCTCAGATGCAGAAGTAAAAGCAGCCAAGAAGCACATGGAGACATGTTCAACATCACTGGCCATTTGAGAGACGCAGATGAAAACAACATTGAGATTTCATCTCACTCCACAAAGAATGGCTGCTATTGTGAAATTAAACAGCGATAAATGCTGGCAATTTTGCGGGGAGAAAGGAACCCTTCTCCACTGTTGGTGGTATTATAGACTTGTACAACCATTGTGTGGATCAGTGTGGACATTCCTCAGAAAACTAGGATTAGAAGTCCCATTTGACCCTGCTATTCCCCTGCTAGGGATATACTCAAAGGAATTAGAAGTATCATTTTGTAAAGACATATGTGCACCCATATTCATAGCAGCTGTTTGTGATAGCTCAACCTTGGAAACAACACACATGTCTATCAACTGGAGACTGGATAAAGAAGATGTGTTGTTTTTTTTTATAAAATGGATTATTACTCTGCCATAAAATGACAAGTTTGAATCATTAATTGCAAATGGACACACCTTGAGGACACACTAATAAGTGAAATAAATAGATCACTGTATCTTTTCTTTGGCATGAGAACCTGTAGATGTAAATGAGTTCTAGAATGTATGATAAATTTTGTGAAATAGGAAATATTCAAAGCAAATGTGTTAGGGGAAAGTAATGAAGGGAAAGAATAAATATGATTTGAAAAGAAAAAGAAAGCACATGCATTTAGGGGGTGGGGTTGTAGAGCGGGTAGGAATATAGGTAAAAATGAGAATTAACTTGTGTCATATATTGGTACAAATTCCCTAATGTTGAGTGTGATTGTGAGGTATAGATAAAATGTACCAACAAAGAATTCAATTTTTTAAAAAAAAGCATTCAAATAACTAGACTTTCCAAATTTAAAGATCCAATCCAAAACTGGTCACCTGAAATGGACAGACACTTCTTAGATGAAGCACAAACATCAAATAAAAACATGAAAAAATGTTCAACATTATTGATCATTTGAGAAATGTAAATTAAAACAACATTAAAATCCCATCTCACCCCATAAAGAATGCCTATTATCAAGAAATCAAACAATAACAAATGCTGAATGGCTGTGGGGAAAAAGGAACCCTTCTCCATTGTGAGTGGGAGTGCAGACTTGTGAAGACCTGTGGAAATCAGTGTAAAGATATCTCAAAAAACTAAAACAAGAAATTCCGTTTGACCTAGTTATTCCCTTTCTTGACATCTGAAAGAATTAAAAGCATCATTCCATAACAATATATACACATCTGTTTAGAGCAGTACAGTTTTCAATAGCTATGTCTTGGATCGCTTCTCAGCCTTTTGGCTAAGATCAAGTGTAATAGCTATGTCTTGGAAAACAACTCAAATGCCCATCAAAAGACGAATGGATACACAACATGTGTTTCTGTACAATGGAGTGGTATATTGCCATAAAGAAGGATAAACCAAAAGGATTTATAGGTAAATATATGTACCTTGAGTCTATCATCTTAAGTGAAATAAATCAGACACACATGTTCAAATACTACGTGGTTTCTTTGATATGAGAAACTGAAAATGTAAATAAGGTCTAAACTGTATAAGAGATGTTGGGAAATGAAAAAAATCTTCAAAGTAGAAGGAGAACAGGGAGGTAAGAGTAGAAAAAAGAGCATGGAAGGGTAAATATACAAACAAAACTTGTGTAAATAAGGAGGAGAAAAGAGGTTGAAGGAGGGGTAGAGGAATGGGAGAAAAAGAAGAATAAAAATAGATTATGCTCAGGTACAAATGCCCTATGCTAAATGTGATAATTATATCTATCTAAAATGCATCAATAAAATAAATTAAAAATAACTAAAAACAAGAGCTAACTTGAATGCATGTTATAATCATGGTAAAAACTGTACAAAGTACTGGTAGACAATCCTAAATTAATGTATATGAGAAAGGTTATCATAACTATTTAAATTTTCTATTTGAATTAAACTCTTCTTCCAAAGGCAATAGTTCACTACTAATATTAACTCTGATTTTAAATATTTTGTAGAGCTGGGGATTGAACTTAGAATCTTACATATGTTAGGTCAGTGCTCTATCATTGCACTATCCCCCTGGCCTTTATGATGTTAAACAGCAGGCTACTCAATTTGAAGAGTATTTTCAGAAATGGTAAAAACTGCTAGGAGACTTAAGAGAAATAGGAACTTTCAAGAAAGAAAATAAGAACTACCATGAAATATTATAACAATTCAAGAAAGCCTATTATTACTTTATACTGTCACCAGCCACCCTGGAAACTTGTTCTCTTTGGTTATAGCTTCACAGCTTAAAAGTCATGCAAGAAGAATGTGATTCATTCAATAATGATAAAGGCAACTTTAAGTTCCTGTTAAAGTTTTATACACTTGTAGTTTTGAAAAAAACACTTAGATCCTGACCTCCCAGTGTTATAACAAGAAAAAGAGAATTCAAAACAGAATTATGCATTCCTATTCAAAAGTGAATCATGTCATCCAAGAAAAATTTTATATATAAAAGAAGCTGATTTCATTTCTTTTCATGGTAATCCCAAATCTTCTCAAAATCAAAGAAAAAAACCACCAAAATAATTCCTTCTGTTTGAAATAGAGAAGGTATGTTTTAGGGGCAGGCATAATTGATAGTCTTGTGATCATACATAAAAAAGAAATGAAAAATGATTTTTAAAAGGTCTAGCATAAGAAATACAATTACAAATCTTGAGAAACTGACCCTCTTTGGAAGGCAATATGGATTATGGAAGACAGCATGTCTGTCATAACTAACCAAGGTTTTACTATGTGATCTATTCTTCAACACACAAAGAGTATTCCAGTCTTGAGATTTAACTAGTTCAATGTGAGGCAGTTAATGAACATCCAAATTAGATATCTAATTTCTCCAATAGGATTTGCATTGTCTTTTCATTTCAACCTTCTGATAATTGTTATGAATACAATGCTATAGTTTTACATTTGCTTGAAATGTCCTATACCTCTGAGATTTCCTTTCAGAATAATATAGCTCTGATAAATCTGTCAAATGGAAATGAGTATTGTTGCTTTATGACTATGATCTAGTAAAGTCACAGTTTCAGTAAATGTTAAAATAAGGAGCAGAATCTTTAAAACTTTTTAACTCATGGTTCTTATTTAGTTTAATTGCTAAGAAAGAGGAAAAGAGTACAAATATTTATTTTTAAAATTGAATTATTGGGAGCCGGGTGTGGTGGCTCATGCCTGTAATCCTAGCACTCAGGAGGCAGAGGCAGGATGATTGCTGAGTTCAAGGCTTGCCTGGGCTACATAGTGAGCTCAGGGCCAGCCTGAACTACAAAGCGAGACCCTGTCTCAAAAAAAATTGAATTATTGGTACTTTTCATATACATATCACAATCACACTCAACATTCGGAATTTGTACCAGTATATGACATGAATTAATTCTCATTTTTACCCATTCCCATACCCACCATATCGCCCCAACTCCTATATACATATGCTTTCTTTCTCTTTTTAACATCATATTTTTTCTTTCCCCTTATTACTGACCCCTACCCTATTCAAAGGGAAAAGGGCACGGGTAAGTAACAAGTATTTAATTTTAATTTAAAAACTCTTATATTTTCTAATCAGCTAAAAATATTTCCTTGAAACATACAAGAAAGGTGACCTTTGACTTGGCAACAGATTAATATTTCTTGTATAAATTTAAAGACTTTGAAAGGACTATAAACCTGGATTTCACATCACTATTTCCACAAACTGAGGAGAGAGGAAAGTGCTAACTCTCCAACTCCCACCTCTTTTTGCCCTAACTGAAAATACAAAACAGAAGATCAGAACCCTTATGAAATACTCTTAGGCCCAGTGGGGAGGGTCCAGTTGTTCTGTTGCTCTGAGGGGCTAAATAAAAACTTTATGAATCACCAGAGGAATATATGAAAGTGTTTGCAGGAAATGTGTAAAAAATGGAGGCACTAACTTATGAACCCTAATGGTTTAATAGTAAAAATGTTAAGCAGTTCATCACTACATATGAATAAATTAGTACTCCCAATCAGTACAAATAGATTTTGAACTTTTACACATAAAATTACACTTTTATTAGAAGATTTGAATGTAAGTTATCACATAAACTTAAATTATTACTTTAAAATAAAAATTGTCTTCTGTACAAATTTTCTTCTTGGAGGATAGGAGTAAAACCTTTAGGCCTCAGAAAGTACTAATGATCACTTATTTAAACTTTGCTAAACCAAATAGTTAATATAAATATGAGATCTTTTAAGTTACAAATTTAATTATAAACTTAAATATTAATATTTTAATTTACTGGATCTTGCCAAATTCAAAAAGATAGTAAACTCAGAATCATGATCAGCAGTGAAGCTCACAAAGTATTCTCACTTAAGGTAAAAAATGTTTAATATTAAGTAGTGGTCTTAGCAAATGCAAAAAACACAAGAAAAAGAAGACCAACAGTTATTAGCAGAGAAAAAAAAACTATCATAAGAGATAATAGGATTATTTATGTCCACTGAAAAATTATTAGACTAAAAATGTTTATTAAGGTGGCCAAATACTGTATAACAATAGACAATAATTTCCCTATACACAGCAAAGCTAATTAGGAAACAAGAACATTTCATTCATAACAAAACTAAGAACAATCTAATGAGCAATAAAGGTAATAAAACACAATATTTTTAAACAAGCTAAGAAATTTCCCTGATTAACATAAGAGACAATCACAGACTACAAGTATTACTTTTTCTTAAATTAATCTGTAAATTTAATGTAATTCCTGTCAATATTCAAATGCAACTTTTTTCCATGAGACTTGGCAAACTAAACCTAAATTTTACATGCAAAGAAAACTGGAAAATAACAAAGGAATATTTGAAAAGACATTCATGGTAGCAGCAGAAAATTATTATTAAGATAGCATATGGTTTATAAAACCAAAATAATTTTTTAGATTTGAATATTTATTGGTACATTTTATACAATCATGATCACATTCAACATTGAGAATTTTTACAAGTATATTCCATGATTTATTTTTCCCCATTCCTCTGCCCACCCTACAAACCCCTCATCCCCTATTCCCCTATATACATAAGCTTTATTTCCTTTCATTTTACCAAACTTTTTTTTTTCTTTCCCCATATTACTTACCTCTAACCCCTTTTCCTTTTGAATATTTTCATCCTATTTCACAATACCTATCATACATTCTGGACTGCATTTACACCTTCATTTCTCAAACTCTAGCAAAACAATACAGTATCTACACACCTGTGTCCTATTTATTTCATTTATGAGTATAGCCTCAAGGTGTACCCATTTAGCAATAATTGTCTATCATTCTTTATGGCTGAGTAATACTCCATTTTATTTTATCTTTTTAAAAAAACACAGATCTTCTTTATGCAGTCTCCAGTTGATGTGCATTTGGGCTGTTTCCAAGATTTAGCTTTTATAAACTATGCACATGTTGCTATGCTATGATTTCCTTCTTTCATGTATAAACCCAGCAGGGGAACAGCAGGGTCAAATAGGATCTCTAATCCTAATTTTCTGAGGAATCGCCACATTGATCACAGTGGTTGGACCAGTCTACATTCCCACTAAGAGTGGAGAAGGGTTCCTTCCTCCCCATATCCCCACCAGCACTTGTTACTGGTTATTTTGGTGATAGTAGCCATTCTTTGTGTTGTGAGATGAAATTTCAGTGTTGTTTTCAAGTGCATTTCTTGAATGACCAGTGATGTTGAGCATTTCTTCATAGCCTTCTTAGCTGCCTTTACGTCTTCTTCTGAAAAGGGTCTGTTCATTTAGATGCCCAGTTTTGAATTTGATCTTTAAATTTGGGGGGCACTGAATTTTTAAGCTCTTTATATATTCTAGATAGTAGCCCATTGCCTGAGAAACAGCTGGTAAAAATTTGTTCCCCATATTGTTGGTAATCCTTTCTCTATGCCAGTAGTTTCTTTTGCTGTGCAGAAGCTTTTTAACAAGACAAGGATGTTCACTATCACTATTCCTGTTCAATATAGTGCTGGAAACATTAGCCACACTGATTATACAACAGAAAGAAATCAAAAAGAATAAGGAAAAGAAAAGAAGAAATTAAACTGTCATTATTTGCTGATGACATGACACTCTATATCGAAGATCCTAAAAAGGACTTAAAACAAAGGACCGCTAGACTTAATTGGCAAACTTAGTAGCATAGTTGGATACAAAGTCAATGCTCAAAAATCAATAGCATTTTTATACACAAGTAATAGACTCATTGAGGGAGAAATTGGGGAGTCAATTCCTTTCACAATAGCACCCAAAAAAATGAAATATCTAGGAATCAAACTAACAAAGGAGGAAGAGCTCTACTCTGAATACTAGCACTCTTAAAAAGACTAAAGAGGATATCAGAAAATGGGAAGACATCCCTTGTTCCTGGGTAGGAAGAACCAGTATCATCAGAATGGCTATACTCCCACAACTACTGTGTAGGTTCAATGTAATCTCAATTGAAATTCCAATAGCACATTTCACAGATCTAGAAAAAATAATCCAAAAATTCATCTGGAACCACAAAAGACCTAGAATAGCATAAGCAGTTCTAGACAAAAGGGACATGGCAGGGGGCATCACAATCCCCAATTTCAAATATACTACAAAGCCACTGTGATAAAAACTACATGGTACTAGGAAAGAAATAGACCCAAGGATCAGTGAAATAGATTAAAAGACCCAGAAAAAACTCTAGATACACTACATCACCTCAACTTTGACTAAGAGCCAAATATTCTCAATGGAGGAAAGACAGCCTCTTTAATTAATGGTGCTAGGAAAACTGGGCTTTAACCTGCCAAAGACTAAAGCTAGAACAATCTCTTCCACCATGTATTAAACTAATATCAAAGTGGACTAGAGCCCTAAATATTAAAATAGAAAAAACTAAACCTGCTGCAAATTACATTAGGTAGAACTCTTGGAGACACTGGCTTAGCGAAGACTTTATGAATGAAACCTCCATTGGACAAGAACTAGTAGAAGCAAAAATAACTTGAATGTACGAAGAAATACAAAAATAGATAACATTGTGAAATAGTAAATATTCAAAGGGAAAAGGGGCTTGGGGTAAATAGTGAAGGGAAAGAAAAATTGATGTTAAAAAAAGGAAACAAAACTTGTGTATGTAGGTGCAGGCAGGTAAGGTGGGTAGGGAAAGGGGAAAATGAGAATTAAGTCATGTCATATACTGGTACAAATTCTCAATGTGGACTGTAATTGTGATGTGTATATATAATGTACCAATAAATTAAATTTTAAAAAATAGATGTGTGAGCACAATTATGTATGGTATTCAGAAAAAATGAAGGCAGACCTCCTACTTTATATTATGCATTCTTTAAAAAGTCATATTAAAAACCTAAATTATTTTTAAATACATGTACAAGACTAAAATATAAGAAAGTTTCTGTACAATATGGGAATAGAAGGATCTTCTTAAGCAAGATAGAATACTGAGTAGCCATACAAGTATAATGGGAAAAAAATGATAGGGTACATTAAAAAAAGAGGTAGAAGGTATTGTATACAGGTCCAAATCCACAATCATTAAAGTTATCATTGTGTATGTCTAAAATATACCAATAAATGTTTTGCTATTTTTTTTTTGAGACAGGGTCTCGCTTTGTAGCTTAGGCTGGCCCTGAACTCACTATGCAGCCCAGGCACGCCTCGAACTCAGCAATCCTCCTCCTGTCTCTGCCTCCCGAGTGCTGGGATTACAGGCGTGAGCCACCACGCCCAGTTTAAAATTTTTTGTTAATTTTACTGATACATTTTAGACATAAATGATTGTGTTTCCCATAATGAATTGGTACCTGTATATTATATTGATTTTTTTCACCAATTCACTCGTCTCTCTTCAATTCCTTTTCCCCTCCTTATATTCAATGTTTTGTTTCCACTTTGTCCTTCTATTCTATTTTTTTCTTTTTCCTTTTTTCTCCCTCCCTCACCCTTCTTTGGTTTCCCTTTCCTATTTGAACTTTTTCTATTTCCCAATATTTATTATATATTTTGGTCCTTATTTCCATTTTGGTTTCTACAACATAGTCTTTAAAGATGTCTGTCCAATTTATTTCACTTTAGAGTATGGTCTCAGAGTATACACATTTACCTATAAAAACCTCAGGTTTATCATTTATAGCACTATACACTTTATAGCACTATAGTTTATACACTAGTACTCTACTGTATAAAAATGCACTTTTTTCATTCATTCACCGATGGAGATGTGAGCTCTAAGAGTTAGCTATTACAAGTTGTGCTGCTATAAAATGGGTATGTGCATATCACTTTGATATGATGCTTTTAATTCTTTTCTTTTTCTGTTTGTTATTGTTGTTGTTGTTGTTTTGAGACAGGGTCTTACTTTGTAGTTCAGGCTGCCCTGAGCTCACTATGTATCCCAGGTAAACCTTGAACTCAGCAATTCCCCTGCCTCTACCTCCTGAGTACTGGGATTACAGTCATGAGCCACCACGCCTGGCACTGTGGTATGTGGTATTGATTGCTGGTGGGTGTAAGTCATCATGCCCAGCATTGTATGTGGTTACCAGGATCAAATTCAGGACCTTGAGTTTGCAAGGCAGGAGGCAGAACCACTGAACTAAATCTCTGGCTCAAAATACAGCCTTTTTAATAAATAGTGCTGGAAAAACTGTCTTTCTATATGCTGAATATTAAACCTAGACCCATATCTTTTACATGTTACTACACTAAAATTGAAACAGATTAAAGACCTAAATATTAAAACATAAACCCTAAATCAATTGGAAACAGAACAGATAGAATTTTTTATTTTTTTGAGACAGGGTCTCGCTTTGTGGTTCAGGCTGGCCCTGAACTCACTATGTAGCCCAGGCAAACCTGAAACTCAGCAATCCTCCTGCCTCTGCCTCCAGAGAGTTGGGAATACAGGCGTGAGCCACCATGCCCAGCTACACAGGTAGAATTCTTCAAGATATAAATGTAGGCAAAGACTTTATGAACAAAACTCTTATCTCATAGAGAATATGACTCAACAAATAGGATCTCATCTTACAAATAGCTTTTGAAATAATTTTCAGATAAATGACACATAAACCCTAGCTTCTGATAAGGTCTTTCATTCCCTTTCCTCTTTAAGTAGGTATCCTGTAGTGAGTTACTGTTTCTTATTAGAAGCATATTGCATTTTTCACATATGGATCTCACGCTTTGGAGGTTCTTTTGTTTTATCAAAGCAAATTCTATGAAATGTTAGTAATTAAATTGATTTTTTTCAACTAATTAAGATGTTTTTTCAATGTAGTTTGTAATGCTGTAATTTATAATGTGTAATTCTTTGCAATGTAGTTTTATGTATGTTGTTATTGTTTCTACTTATAAAAACAGAAGCTACAACAAAAAGACCCTACATAGAACAGTTAGACAATACTATTAAAATACATTGCGATTTAGCCTTTATTCTGACAAACAGCATGTGGCTTAAATGAAATATAATATTGCAACTATGCAAAGAATGAAAGGCTATACACTAGTCAATATATTTGTAATAACCCTTATTCAAGATGTAATTCTACATTTAATGATCAGCCAGATACTAGGATCAGCCATTTTTCTATTTCTAAAATAGAACCAAGCTCACAGAAAATATTTAATACCTCCTTGCCCAATACTTTTCACACTTTAAAATTCAGCATAGATTTAAAGTAGTTTTGGAGCACTTCTTTGTATTTTCTGTAACATCATCTCATTCTTAACCTTTATGTAGCAATGAATCACTAGTTAACTCGTTTACCTCTATAATTTTTAGAAGTATCAGTTCTAGTTACCGTAGAAATTAACTTATTTTCCCTATCTCATCATCATAGATTCTGAGTTGCCTTTAATATTTTATGGAGTTAGCCAATTTTTTAAAATTTTTTTATTATTATTTTTTTGGAGTTAGCCAATTTAATAGAACGTTTTTATAAAAATTAGGATTAAAACTGTTAATGTATATAAATATACTATGGGTACCAGGAACAATTCTACTCTTTACAAAGTAGTGTCAGTATGACTTTATGAGTTTAAGAGTAGTTTTTTTAAGATTGAGAATACTGAGGGACAACTGATTTTCCCTATACCTCTTACTGTACCCAAAAAAGATCATAGCTGCAAAAGGAAGGGAAAAGTTACCACATCAAAAAGAAATTTTTTTCTTTTGTTTTTTGACACTTCATAATTCCAATTTTATTAAAAAGAAAGTATGCAGTAAAAAGCCATGTATTCCATAATTTTGATGACAACCAAAAATAATATGCACTTAATAATAATAAGCACTTAATATGCCTAAAATACTCTGAAAATTCCTGTAACACGTTCCATTTTTTAATTGAATTCTTTATTGGTACAATTTATATACATCTCAAAATCACATATAACATTGGGAAATTTGTACCAGTATATGCCACAAGTTAATTCTCATTTTTACCCATATCCCTACCCACTCCCCCCTCCTCCCCCCTTATACATGCTCTTTTATTTTCTTTCTGTATCATATTTATTCCTTCCCCTCATC
>PVIC010036752.1:0-18405 GCA_004025085.1 Thryonomys swinderianus
GTTCCTTTGAAATGGCATGTGTCATCAAGGCATGTCCATTTGAGTATAAATGACTCAAACTTATCATTCTTTATGGCAAAGTAATATTCCATTTTAGAAAAACACTTTATCCACTCTCCAATTGATGGGCATTTGAGTTGTTTCCAAGATTTACCTATCACAAACTGAGCTTCTATGAACATAAGTGCACATATGTCTCTATGATATGATTCTTTTAATTCTTTCGGGCATATTCCTAGCAGGGGAATAGCAGGGTCAAATGGGACCTTCCACCCTAGTTTTCTGAGTCATCAAGACACACTAATAAGTGAAATAAATAGGTCACAGATATGTAAATACTGTATCTTTTCTCTGGTATGAAAACCTATAAATGTAAACGTGTTCTAGAATATAGGATAGATTTTGTGAAATAGGAAATGTTCAAAGGGAAAGGGGTAGGGAAAAGTAATGAGAGGAAAGAAGAAATACAATTTTAAAAAAAGAAAAAGATAGCACATGTATATAAGGGTTGTAAGACGGGTAAGGACATGGGTAAAAAGGAGAATTAACTTGTTTCATGTACTGGTACAAACTCCCCGATGTTGAGTGTGATTGTGTGCTGTCTATAAAATGTACCAATAAAGAATTCAATTAAAAAAAGAAAATGACATGTTTATGGGGTCATTTTAGACATAGCTTTTCTCCTCCTTTTTCACCTCCTCCTCTCTTGTGCCTCCTTCTCTTTCTTCTTCCACTCCTCTCCTCCTCCCTTTTTCCTTCATTCTTCTCCTCTGTGGTCTTCACCTCCACTTCCTCCTTCTTATTTCTTTTCCCATAAGAAAAGGGAAAAGTCCTGTTGGGCATTTTATTATAATGGCTTTTCAATTTTTTTTTTTTTTGCGTTATTGGGGATCGAACTCAGGCCCTTGTGTATCCAAGGTTGGCTTGGTACCATTTGAGCCAAATCCACGGCTAAAATGGTATTGAAAGTAATTTGTCCTTAAATATCTTGGGATTGTAGACATAAAAACCTGAAACTGAGGGAACAGTTACAGTTTAGCAAAAGGCAAAAGATTTATATGACTTGAAGGGAAATCAGAGTATTGAATGGTTACATTTTAGTTATCCTTATCCATGATAGTCCATGAACTCTAATTTTGGGGGAATAAGAAAAGATCAGAAGTGTTTTTGGATGTATTTCAAAATTTCATTTTTATTCTAATTCTCTTTTCTAGGCTGACCCACTCCTTTAACGTACAATTGCCCTTTAATTGTTACATTTTTCTTTCATAGTATTTTTGCATAAACATTATGAATTTCTTAGGTGGGTCTGGCTTTTTATTTTGCAACACAGAATAAGTAGTTGTGAATGTTAAGAATGCATATCAAAGCAGGAATGCTGTGATTTGTTTTGTTTTTACTCTTTCATGCAACACTTTGGGATTAATTACTATTTTTCCTTCTCCATCACAACATCTCACAAATTTATACTAAAATATTCTACAGTGCTTCTGAGACACTTGAGATATTTTTAGTTATTCAGAGATCATAGGGAAGCAAAGCACACCTGTAGTTTCAGCTGCTTGGTAGTAGAGTTCCTCTGGGCCTGATTACCAACCAGTAGCAAAAAAACAAATATTCCAAAGAGTGAACAAAGACAGAGCACACTTCTAATGATAATAGCATCTAAATATTGATAGAACCAGTTCTCACTAGACATTATTGATAGTATTATTGTATT
This sequence comes from Thryonomys swinderianus, assembly GCA_004025085.1. Taxonomy (NCBI): domain Eukaryota; kingdom Metazoa; phylum Chordata; class Mammalia; order Rodentia; family Thryonomyidae; genus Thryonomys; species Thryonomys swinderianus. The sequence continues at coordinate 1,721 of PVIC010036752.1, forward strand.
ATGTTAATATTATATTATTGATGTTATATTATTATTATATCATAGCCTTCTATAACCTTTCAACTCCAATACCAGGATGAGGATTAATATCACTGCATTGATATAAACAAGAAATCAAGCACCATGTGAGCAAGAAGCCTGTAAAATCTTTGCACTTGCCCCTGCTGTTCGACTCCCCTGCACGTTTAAGTAATCTACACCAGGGGTGGTGAACCTGGCACGTGTGCCAAAGCCAAAACACAGAGCCCTCTATGTCAGTACATGAGGCAAATCACCCAGCCAAGGCTTGACAAATTACCAGACAGCAAATTATGCAGACAACAACAAAGATCATGTTAATTGTGCAAAAGCATGCCGAATGCAGTTTCCCTGTCAATAAAAAGCTGTTTGTAAAAGTTAAACTCTATCATTGTGTGTGTGTTTTTTTGTTGTTTTTAGATAGGGTCTCGCTTTGTAGTTCAGGCTGGCTCTGCTCTCACTATGTAGCCTAGGCAACCCTCGAACTCAGCAATCCTCCTGTCTCTGCCTCCCGAGTGCTGGGATGACAGGCGTGAGCCACCACGCCCAGCACTGTGGTATGTGGTATTGATGGCTGGTGGGCATGAGTCTCCATGCCCAGCACTGTATGTGGTTACCAGGGATCCAACTCAAGACTTTGCTCTTGGGAGGCAGGCACCAGAACCACTGAGCTAAATCTCCGGCCCTATCATTGTGTTTTTAAGAGAAAATATGTTGATGCACGAGTTGGTTTTTTTTCTAACAGGTTTAATTGCAATGTTGGCACTTTGGTTTGGAATTGTATTTTGGTCACTCAGTCTCTGGAAGGTTCTCCATCACTGCTCTAGACAATCTGAAATCTTGCCTCTGGTCAGAACGATGTATCCAGCATATCTAAAGAACTGTGCAGAGTGCAGTGGACTTACATTTCAAGAAAATACTGTTTAGAGTAAAATAATTGAATATTATGTCTTTGGTGTTGCTTCTCTCCTTTTCTCAGGTTTATGTACATAGATCTTACGCTATATGTTTGTTCACTAGAAGGCTGAATAGTATATTTGCCACCTTTAACTAGTTTTGTAACACAATAGTATTCTAAGTTCCTACAATCGATCACGAGGCCATTGAATCACCAGAGTGGACAGCGCTTGGAAAGTACTTAGAAATGCAGAGCTTTTGAAAGTAAAAGGCGAAAGATTTTTCTTTCAAGATTTTTATTTAAAGGCTTATTTAAAGCATATAGGAAGAATAGAGCATATGAATTTCTACAGTATTGCTGACTCTGGCACCCCCATGTGGTCGGGCATGAGGTAGTCAGGATACACAAGGCATCCAGATAGAGAAGATCATAGGGCTATGTCCACGTGTTCCAGTGCTTTCACTGGAACAGTGAATTGTGATGAAGTACAAGTTGTCTGTGCCTGTTTAAGAAATACCTAGTTTTAACTGAACGAAATGCACAAAATTCCAAATGCACAAAATTTAAAAGATTGTTTTAAACAAAAGTCATACTACAACACAAGAATTTTCACTGCTGTTCATTATCCACATGGTGCAAGTCCAGATACCTTGGAGTCTCAGCTGTACAGGAGGCTGAGGCAGGAGAATCACTTGGTCCCAGACTAGGTAGCAGAGGCAGATTTCAATTCAGAAGCAACAACGACAGCCACCACAAAACAACAAGAGGAAAAATCAGCCAAAGAAGCAGCCAAGTTCTATTGGAAGCAGAAGTTCTTTGGAAGACCCATTCGTTATAGAATTAAAACATAACAAACTCCACACAAATACTGATCAGATGTTGCAATAAGTCAATAAAAATTATGAGTCATCGTGATTATGGAAACACAGGCTTCCCTCCATAACCATCACAACAAGCCATCTGCTAAGAGCCTGTGGAATATATGCCAGAGCTGTATGGAGTTCTTTTCACCATTCTGACATGAGTTAAAATCAGTATAAAAATAAACTGGCCTATGAGCTACACCTTGGAGTAGTTGAATTTCAGAGTGTCAAAGAAAACAAAATTACTCATGTCTCTCACAGAAATATTATTGAATCACTGCACATTTTTATATAATAAAATTATTATTACTGCCAGCAATGTTAAGACAAGTTTCATACACCTTCAATAAACTAAAAATAGGGCTGGAGATTTAACTCAGTGGTTCCAGTGCCTGTGTCGCAGGCGCAAGGTCCTGAGTTCGATCCCAGTAACCACATACAATGCTGGGTGTGGTGACTCATACCCGCCAGCAATCAGTACCACATACCACAGTGCCAGGCATGGTGGCTCATGCCTGTAATCCCAGCACTCGGGAGGCAGAGGCAGGAGGATTGCTAAATTCGAGGCTTGCCTCAGGTACATAGTGAGCTCAGAGCCAGCCTGAACTACAAAGCGAGACCCTGTCTCAAAAGAAAAACCCTAAAAATAATTTATATAATCATATAATTAATACAACTTCATTTTTACATTTTATAAAATTTTAAAGTTTCACAATATATATGGCATAGTTCAACAATGAAAGTATATAAATTGTGTAAGCATTTATATACACACATATAGATATATAAGCCTAAAAATTTTACTGATACAAGTATGATATTAAAAAAAGAAGAAACCACTTTTTACTCCTAAAAGGAGTTTAAGTGTATTCTTTTTCTTTAGTGGGCCTACAAAATAGTAAGATAAGTCATGAGATATTTGTATTTTGATAGTGATCATGGAGAAGAGTATAAACAGTCATTATTAATTAGATTATTGTTGAAGAGTTTCTGTAAAATTAAATGATACTTTAAATAGTAAAATGATCATACAACTGTACTAGTTTTTAAAACTTTAATAGCTGTGCATGGGCAATAGCAATCTATCTGGTGTCTGTGGTGACCTTGTTTGTGATGTTTTTCATCATCTGAGCTGTGACTTCTGGTTCATACACTGGTGGGCAAACCAATATTTAAATCTTATTTCCCGTCACATTTGATAGGAAAGCCTCTCACAGTTTTTCTGTCTGCCTGCTTATGGTTTTCTGCTAGGCTTGCTTAATGTACTGATTTGCACAGTGGGAACGGCTAGAAAACATATTTTAAATCTGAAAGCTTATATTCTGCTGAACACAGCAAACATTGTGAAAAGAGACTAAAATGTGCAAAATCTGTCAATTCTCCACACCCTTACATTGTAGATACTCTTGTTAAAAACTCAAAAATGGCAGAATGCAGATTGTGCTCTTGAAAAGTTGTCTCTGCGTGCACCACATGTGAGACATTTGACACTCCTACCTGAAGAAATTCTATGGTTAACACTAAGCATTTTAAGAAACAGCCATATACACACTTGCCCATGTTCATAAGTATCCTCTACTTCACTTCCAAAGTTCCTAATTATTATGGAGTCTTGAGTGGCCATAGAAATTCAGGACCTACAAAGAATGGTTTATTCTGAAACAGCTACCGTACCGCCAATGTAGCTCTTCAGCGTGTAATTCAGAGCCCATTTCCAAAGCTCAGAAACTTCTCTTCCACGGTTCAGAAACTTCTCCCTGTACGAATCATCCAATGAGTAGGTGGGAATATTCTTGGGAGACTGATACTGATTACTAGATGTACGTAGACCAAAGTCTATAGAGAAATTAAATTCTTTAAAATCCCTTGGTGAAACATCTTCGTGTTTAAGATTATCTGTACACAAACTTAAGAATGGAGGCAGCAGATGAAGAGGAAAGTAAAGCAGCTGCGAGGAGAACAGCGTTATCCCTAGATCAACTGTTGGAGGTGGAAGTCACTTACCTGAAATCAGAATAAATGTAGTGAAGCTATTGGTATTTTGCTGCATTTGACTCCTAAAAATTCTGTGTACTGGAATAATCAGAAGAAAAACTTCTGTAGCTTGCTTTGAAAGAAAGACTACCAAATAAATGTCCCTAGTTAAAATAATATTGAAAATCTGCTCCTCTGTCATTTCCTTCCTGCTATGCATTACTTTTCCCCAGAAAACGCTTTTCTATTTTTTCAGTTCTCTCTAATTAGGGGAAACAAAGTACATCCGAGGGAGTTTTTGTCAGGAGTATATCTCTTGTTAGGAATTTCATAGATTTTGCAAAGCTAGCTACCTGGGGACCAATTGTTAGATGAATGGAAAGTTGTCGATTCTACGAGAGATAGGGTACAGAAATACAGCCTCGGACAGAGTAGCCTTCTTTCCATTGAATACCCAGGATGCTGCTGGGGTCTTGCTGTTTGAGTCTCTGTAAACTTAATATGTGTGTTTGCATTTGGAGGTGAGATCTCTAGGATGAGACAGATCCGGAGGGCAGAGCCCTGAAGAATGCTGTTCCTGTTCTGACAAAGAGGCCGGAGGGAACTTGTTTTCACTTTTAAGCATGTGAGAAGAAAGACAGGAAGGAACAGCTAGGAAGCAGAAAACGAGGTCTCCCCAGATACCATATGTGTTCGTCCCTTAATCTTGGACTGCATGACTTCTAGATCAGTGAAATAAATTTTGTTGCTTGTCAGTTATCCAAATCTAAGGTACTTTTGTTATAGCCACACAAATAGACTTAAGGCACGAAACATGTCCAGAGAAAGTAATCTGAAAATCTGATCTTAAACTAATTCCTCATGTTGAGAAACATGATTCTGGATACAGAGAAAATGAAAAATAGCATCATAGGGATGGAGATTTAGCTCAGTGGTTCTGGCACCTGCCTTGCTAGTGCAAGGTCCTGAGTTTGATCCCTGGTAACCACATACAATGCTGGGTGTGGTGACTCACGCCCACCAGCAATCAATACCACATACTACAGTGCCGGGTGTGGTGGCTCACGCCTGTAATCCCAGCACTCGGGAGGCAGAGGCAGGAGCATTGCTGAGTATGAGGCTTGCCTGGGCTACATAGTGAGCTCAGGGCCAGCCTGAACTACGAAGTGAGACCCTGTCTCAAAAAAAAAATCATCATATATAGGATTCATGCAAACATAGATCTTATTTTTGATGAATAAAATGCTTGAACAGCAGATTAATACATAAAATTATGTTCTTGTCTTTATCTTCAATACATAAACTAATTATATTCAGGCTTTCATTCTTGGATTTTTAAGGTTAATTATAGCTGTACTTATCTCTACTAAAATTTATTATTTAAAGAAATATTATAGGAAAATGAATTATTTTCTGAGATTTCCCATCCATAAAAATGACATTTTGATCTACAAGTTTCTAGTGATATTAGGAGGTACAAAGAATTTTGGGCATTCACAGATCAGGAAATTTCTGTACAATGAAAACTTGAAGCATAAATAAAAAAAAAAATTGAATTTTGTCTTCCACCCCGAATCTGCTAATACTCTGTCCCTATCTGGTGGGCAGAATGAGGAATGTGGTGTTGATGGGATCCAACATTTCAAGAGCTTCTTGACACCTAAGAAGTGCTTTTTGAAGTTCAGACTTTCAAAGGGCAACAAAAAGAGTTTGTATCAGTAGGGTGCCTTTCAGAACAATCAAAAGAATACTGTTTCCAAAGTGCCTCAAAGACTGAGAAAGTTTATTGGCTCACAGTAACTTCAAGTCCAGAACTTTAGCTATCCAGTGGCTCTGGGAACCTTTGCTCATGTTTTTTTTTCCCCTTGCTCTATTTATCTGTTGTACATTTCTGAAGAGAATTTTGCAATTTTGATGAATTACATGAGAGCAGTCAGAGGAAGGTGGTGAGGACTTCTGTTTTATGACCATAATCATGGGTCTTTTAACTTACTGAATTAGACTATTTAGAAATGTTAATCGTTTCTAGGGGACTGGAATGAATTCCTTAGCTGAAGCTAAAAAGGACTGATACCGGCAGCTGGTTTCTTTTTTTCTGAACCACAGGGCTTGTGTAGGAATAAAGGACTAAGCACAAAGTGGACTGGTAACAAAAGACCATGGAGGATCTGTTGAAAATTTCCAAACCAACACTGGGGAATTAAAACATACACAGGGGTATAGACTGTATACTGAGTCTGAGATGGTCAAAGATTATGAATCACTACAGGCATAACTATGGCATGGTGGTGGAGTGAATTTATCAATGTTTCCTTCCTAAAGTATTTCTGAAGATTTTACTGATGGATTTCTACCAAAAAAATCCAAAATTCTTAGATTTAAAAATATCTTTATAGGGGCCGGAGATTTAGCTCAGTGGTTCTGGCGCCTGCCTCACAAGCGCAAGGTCCTAAATTCGATCCCAGGTAACCACATACAATGCTGGGCATGGAGACTCACGCCCATCAGCAGTCAACACCACATACCACAGTGCCGAGCGTGGTGGCTCACGCCTGTCATCCCAGCACTCAGGAGGCAGAGGCAGGAGGACTGCGGAGTTTGAGGTTTGCCTGGGCTCCATAATGAGCTCAGGGCCAGCCTGAACTACAAAACGAGACCCTATCTCAAAAAAAAAAAAAAATCTTTAGAGCTTGCAAACAAAAATTTAAGTTTACCAGCACCTAGATTTCTTGAGTTCAGATTAATAGTCAACTTTATAGATGTTGAACAGTTTATTTCTGAAAAACATAGAATCGTGGCCCTTCTCCTTTTTGACCCTTTGAAACGTTCCCCAGTTCATTGCCTGGTTTTTTTTCAGGTTTTTTGTTTCATTCTGTAAGTATCAAGACTGTTTTATTTTTTCTTTTGTATTATTTTCTTTCTCAGTTTTGACCGATATTCATGCAGCCTCTGTTGATTTAAATTCGCACATCTTTCCAGTTCAGCGAACCCGACTTCATGTTTATTTTCTTTGCTATTTATCTTCTACAGAGAGCTATTCCTCATCAAATTGTTGCTGTTGGGAATCTTATCATGGGCCATCGGGAGATTTCCGGGGCACTACTGACCAATATTTTGAATAGAGTTCCCATGAGGAAGGAGTTTCTACTTATTCCACAGATAAGATATATTGCCCATTTAAATTTCAGGGACATTAAGTTGAGAATTTTTAAAGCTTTTTTCTGCTGCATCAAGAAGACTGTTTCACTCCAGGAAATGGGCCCTGACACCTCCCATGAGTCTGCGCACTCGGGAGCTCTGTCAGGTCCTCCAGTCTCTGCTCTCGCTGCTCCAAGTGGGGCCTCTGGGCCAGCAGTGCTGGTGTCAACTAGGGCTTGATCAGAAATACAGAAATGGGCGACCTACTTCGGATTTTCTGAATCAAACTAAGCAGATTCTCAAGTTAAAAGCATTATGTATGGAATTTTAATGTGAACAAAATCCCTCAGAATTTTGTTCTGCACATTTAAGATCGGAACAAATAATCCGATGGGGCAGATGCCATTGGAGACATGACCATGTTTTTGAGTGTTAAGTCTACAGAGTGTCCCTGTCCAATAAAACTGTCTGTGTTGATGGTAATGCTGTAAATCTGTGATGTTCAAATCAATAACTAGCTGCATGTGACAGAGGGACAATTTAATTGCTTTACATTGTATGTAAATATCCACAAGTGGTTACCTTACTTGACAGTATAGCAACAGAAGCCTTGCAAAGTCCTGGGCACTTAGGGAGAATTTAATAGTTAGTATTAAAAATTCATCTTCAATTCTCTGATACCTATTAGATAAGTAGATTTGGGTAGGCATGAAGCTCTTAATAGCCACACCTGCTGCCTTTCACCAAATTATCTTCAACTGTTGTCAGCAGGGTGTGCTCTATATTCAAACAACTTTGCTATTTGCCAGAATGGAATCTTCATTGGCACCAAGAGGCTAATATAGTTTTTCATAATTCTGATTTGCACAGGTCCAGATATTGCTGGAAATAACACAGTTTCCATGTAGTAACTTTGTTTCCTTTGGTTTAGGTATTTAGTTTCTGAAGCTTGCTGAGTTTGTTTCCCTGATGAAGTATTATTATTATTGTTTAAGATTTAGAATAATGCACAGAATAAGAAGAAATTTTAATGAAGAAATTTTGGACATTATGATGTTTTTATAAAATTTCAATATGATCCAACTATTTTAAGTATGACTTTTTTTTTTCCTTTTGAGACAGGGTCTCGCTTTGTAGTTCAGGCTGGCTCTGAGCTCACTATGTAGTCCAGGCAAGCATCGAACTCAGCAATCCTCCTGTCTCTGCCTCCTGAGTGCTGGGATTACAGGTGTGAGCCACCACACCCTTAAGTATGACTCTTAGTAAATATTTTTTGACTTTTTTGACATCAATTATCATAAATTATTTCAAATATAAAGTTCACTCATCTTTCTAATAATTGCTATGTATTTTTGGTGTAAGCAATATAATCACTGATTTTACTAATGTAAATATGTTCTAGGATAGATTCAACAGATATCATCAGACTGGGAGCATCACGAGAATAAAGAGAGGTTAGTGAACAAAGACAGGACTGGTGGGCAACCACGTGATCAGGAAAATGGGGGAGGGGGCTGTATGAGAAGGGGCCCTGCTCAGCCCCCAGGGGGCAGCACTGAACCAGAAGGGTAACTGCTTCTTTCATATCCCCAACCCCCATCGTTATTCATAAGGTTGACCAGTATCCACTGGAGTAGAATGAAAACAAAATGATGAATTGGATGGTTGGTGGCCTCGAATGGAGGAGTGAAGTTTTCTTTCTCTGTCTTGCTACTCAACCTCTGGCTTAGAGGAAGCCCAGAATTGCCTCTTGAAAGCACTAGTAGCCTTCTATTTTTTTGTTTTCTTCTTTTGATTAGTAACTCCTTAATTTGCAATCTCAGGGACAGCACTGTCTCTCTAAGCTTATTTAGTCTTATCAAAAGGAGTTGTGGAAGATATGAGTAGCAAACTTAAGCAGATTAAAGCACAGTTGTTAAATCCATAAGAAGGCAAGATCTGTGAGTATTAAAGACACCCTGGGGCTGAATAGGAGCTTACTTTAGAGGTGTCATTGCTTTCATACTTTGAGGATTTGTTGTGAGACTTTTTCTTTTCATTTTCCATTTAGAAAGTGGGTCATTAAGAATTTTCATTTGACGAAAAGTTAACCCTACATTCTCTTTATGTGTCTTGAAAGGAATAAAGTCAATTTTTTTAAAGCTAAAGAATATGAATACGTCAGAAAGTTTTCAGAAAATAATGAAAAATTTAGTACATTCTAGTAGAGAGGGGGATATATTTAGCAATTGCAACCATACAGATATGGTGTTCCCCATGCTCAGAAAAAACACCTGTGTCAAATTCCTTCTGTGAAGACTTTCTGCAGTGCTGCAATTGATTTAACCTCACAGGTAAGATGAAATTTATAGTAGATCAAACCTGATACTAATTTCATGACATTCCCTTTTCTTCTTGTTTTTCATAGTTTCTTTTGCAGTCAGTGTAAATAGCGGGTAAAGTAAAAATATGGCAAGATGATGCTTCATTTTTTTTAACTTTTTTCCCCCAGAATCCCGAAGTGAAAGGGAACGGTTGGTTTGTTTAACTTGTGAATATTAAATTAGTAGCTCATTGGTGTTATCAATCATTCATACAAATAGGCAGGTTTCTTTACTATATTTTCATTTCCTTTTTAAAAAATTATTTAGACATTCTATAACTTTTGGACTAATAAATGGATTTATAAAAATATAGCAAATTATAATACTGAGAGGGGAGATGACCAAGGTGTGAACCTAAGGAAAGTAGTTTCATTAACAAGGAAATTTGGGGTTTATGCAGAAAGATTCTGGTACATTAGAAGAAACTATTTTTTATTATTCATAACATTAGTCAACATCCCTTAGAGTAGAATGGAAACAAAGTGATTTACTGATAGGTTAGTGGCTCAGTTTTTTGAGCCTCAGGATGGAAATGTAAATTAAACTTTTTCTTTCTCCAACACTACTTAAGCCAGCTACACTTCTTAGTTTGGACAATTTCTTCTTATCCTTAATACTTGACCAAAGATTCCAATAGCCAAGCTTACAGGCTTCATTGATTTCCCTGCCAAAGGACGCTTTATAAATAGAAATTCCTCACTTAAAGAAAAAAGGAATTTGAGGACTTCACTACAGTTTGAGAACTTCAAACTTTGAGAACTTTGCTACAGTTTCACTTTGCAGTTTTCAACTTTATACTGAACATTACATTGTTACTCAGTCTGTATCATCCTTTTTTGTATTTCTAAATTTCTCTACACAGAGTAAGGTCCAAAGGAAATTTTCAACCTCACATTTTATCAATGAATTATTTTTCTGAAATCATCAGAATGACTCAAATGAAATGACCAAAATTCACACAGAATCAAGAGTGAGACTTGGGATTTACTGACTAAAATCACCATCTTCCTGCTCAAAGTTCTGCTGCCACCTGCTTAACATAAAATTTATAATCTTTGTACACTATAAATTTATCATTCCATGAGAAAAGCTGTTAGAGCCCTAGAGAAAAATCTGAACATGTATTCTACGTTTTTATAAAACCTAAGCTTGGATGTTAAGCAGCTTTCTTCTATGCAACCATAAGTTCCGTTAGTTGTTTCTTGCTCCACAAGGCTACTTTCTCCGGATTCCTGTAAAAGAACCCTTCCCCTTGAGTTGTAGGCCGCAAGATGGTGGGGAAGGTAGGAGAGAGCCCACCTCTGCTAGTTTCAGAGTTTGGAACCATATTGTACAACAACAAAGTTTCCCCAATGTAAGTCTTTCCACTTACAATAAATGAATCAGATTGAATTGAAATAGTTTTGGGGAAAACAACATGTATTTATAAAATGAATGGGGTACATTCAGATCTGATATTTTGTTTTACACATTTCAATATAACCTCTTTCTAGTAGAAGAAACAAGAGCTTAATACTTTATTGCAAGCAACACTTTTGGCACAATACATCCAACCATTCTTGTCCATTTGTGACGAGTTTTTAAAGAAAATTTAATTTATTTTATTGGTACATTATATAGACACATCACAGTTACACTCCACATTGAGAATTTGTGCCAGTATATGAATAAATTAATTCTTATTTTTCCCCTTCCTCTACCCACCCTACAATCCCCCGCCTCTATATACACGTTTTGTTTTGTTTAACCATCAATTTTTTTCTTTTCCCCTCATTATTTACCCCAAACCCCATTTCCCTTTGAATATTTACTATTTCACAATATCAGTCATGCTTAAGGACATACTCATAAGTGAAATAAATAGGTTACAGAGGTGTAAATATCGTGTCTCTTCTCTGATATGAGAAACTGAATTTGTAATTGTGTTCTAGAATGCATGATCAATTGTGACGGGTTTTATAGTTTATTTTTACCTTACTGATGTCAGTTTTCTGCTTATACAGTTTCTCAAGGAGCTATTTGTGAGATAAAAGCTAATTTTACATCATTGCCTTCTTTGTAATTTCATATTTTAAACACGAAATTACAACTTTCCTTAATTTAGAGTGTCTTGGTTAATGCCATTCGTGTATTACGATTTATCATGCTGTATTTTCAAGCAAGGAGGCTGAAGGTGTGTATTTGAACATAATCACTTTAACTCCCTGGTGGCCACAAATCCAAGCCATGTCCTGGCCATTGCTGACCAGTGTTAAGAGAGCAAGAGTGTTATTGAGCACAACTCGGAAGCCCCTGCTGACTTATTCAAATGTTTTTATGAACCAGTGTTTTTACCTAAGCAGTATAATCGTAATGAACACAATCATCCACAAAGCACTTGCTATGTCTCCTGTGAATCACTTTACCTATATTCTTTAGACTTAAGTTCTGGGACCTTCTCCTTTTATACATGTCAGACAGGATTATAGTGAGGAGGTGATTTGAGGAAATTGCTCTGGGTGATTTGAGAAAGATTCAGTCAAGGAAAAATTTAGTAGAGGGACTGAGTCTGCGTGCATGGTTTGGGGGAAACTTTGGTGGTGTACAGTATGGTTCAAAACTCTGAAACTAGCAAAAGTGGGCTCTTGCCATCTTGAGGCTTAAGAGTCAAGGGGAAGGGTTCGTTTACAGGAATCTGGAGAAAGTAGCATTGCGCAGAAAGAGAACTAATGGAATTTATGGTTGTCATAGAAGAAAGCTACTTAACAGGAAAGCAGCTCAGTGAGAGGATACTCTTTCTTCACTTTGCTCCAGCCTTCTGAACTCCTGTTAGTACCCTGCACTGGCAAATTCAAGTGAAATCAGCCTCCTGGTCACAGGAAGAAGGGTGGAGATGAGATTTGGAAAGGCAAGTAGGAGGCACCGTATAGTCTCCAACCCCTCTGAACAACCCTGTCTGTACCAACCTGGTCCACTACTAGGATCACTTCGTCTACTGTTTGTTTTCCATATGATTTTGTTCTGGGCTTTGATGTTTTTCTAAAGAACTTTTGAACTTTTGAATGCACGTAACTAGAATATTTTACCCTAGAGTCTAAGTGAGGTATTTTTTCTCCATTCATCTGTGGTGTTGATTATTACCTCCTCTGAGAGATCATACAATGTCCTTCTCTCTTAAATACTTTTAAACACAACAACATTTTAATTTTACTTACATATCATGAAAATTATGTTGTTTACTTCTTTGCTTATTGGAACCTGAGTATGTAGGGCAAAAACTTTATCGTTTTCATCACTGTATTTCCAGTGTTTAGAACAGTTCCTGGCATGTCACAAATCTTAAAAATTAGTCCATATAACACGAAACCCATATAGTAACGTTTTTAATTTTGCAGATGAAGATTCGAAAGGCAGAAGTGTCTAATACTAGTGATAGGACTAAGATACCGGGGTGGATATCCTTAACTGTACCACGAGAGAGTCAAACCACTAAGTTATACTACCGCTTCAGAGGTTAATGGGAATAGTTAGCTCAGGGCCAGCCTGAACTACAAAGTGAGACCCTGTCTCAAAAAAAAAGTGGTTAATGGGAAATACACGCTGTCTTTCTTCGTGGCCTACCAGACTTAATGAAGCTTGAAAGGATAACTAACTTGTGAGCAAGGGAACAGTTTAGCAATACAGAAGATTCTGAGACCATGAGAGTTGCAGATTAGGAGGGGAGTTTAAAATTTCGGAGTCAAGCTCAGCAAAGCTATAAAATAGCTGTTTTCGAACATACCTCTGGATGGTAAACATCTTCCAGTCCACCATATTTCATACAGGAAACAACTTCTGTTCGACACTGCTTTTCCTGATGCTTGGGCAAAACCGGAAACAGCTCGTTTGCTTGTTTAGCTACAAGAAAAACAAAAAAAGTAATATAAAGTTAGTCCCTGTTGAAAAGGTAAGACTCATATCCTTGGTTCATTTTGTATTTAAATGCAATTCATTTATCCCCCTTCTTCTCTTGCTTTCTGAATCAAATCCAGTTGGAATGAGGAGAATAATGCCACTTGTGGGAAAAAAAATAGACATTTTTGCATTTATGTAATCATTTCCACTATTCCTTTCTGGCTTTTGTTTCACAAAATGAAAACAAAAGCTGATAAAGATGTTGGCATGAGAGGTGGAAGTGGGAGGTGGTGGGAATGCGGAGGGAGAAGAGGAAAGCACATACACGTTAAGCATTCACAGTGGTACCGTTTCCACAGTTTCCTTCTGTGTATAAGTCTGCTGGGGCAAACCCTTCTGTTAGGAGCCTTTTTTGTTTATACAGTACACATTTCTCACTCACATCTGCAGACCCTTGTTGTACAAAAAGCTGTGTGCAGAAAGGGAGATAAACACTGCCTTAATTATCAGGATTTCTCACCTTGACATTTCCTCTAACAATTTATAAATTTGCTTTTCATTGGCAGTGAGAGATAAAGCATTTTATCTCTGTAGTTATTTCATTTTACTTAGTTTTGCATCGTAAACTTCTAAGCTTATCCTACTTGCTTAGGTTGTATTTTTGCGCGATTTCTAAGGTAGGGGCTAGAAATAGATACTATGTACCTGATACTAGTTATAATTCACAAAATTATTCAAAACTTGATCCTAGCCACTTACTGTGTGAAAAGGTCTGAGTGCTCTTCAACCAGCTGATTATTTTTAAGACTTCAGTATCTCTTTAATGATTTCATAGTGCCATTAAACATAGAATGGTTAAAAAATGTTTTTATTATTTTCACGTCGAAGTTCTCAAAAGACAAAATAAAAACAAATTTTATTTAAAGACCTTAATTCTCTTTTATGATTCCACTACAGTGCAAAACCTCATGACAGTGAGTGTTCCAATGAGCTGAAAGGCAGATTTTGGCTTTATAGACAGAAAAAGGCTGAAGAAAGCAGAAATGGAGAACAAAAGAAGGTTGGTAGTTTCAAAGTTGCTTTCTGCATAGGATTAAAAGAGGAGACCTTTAGTGCATGGGCTCTGGTAAGCTATATGCCCTTTCTTCAGTTACTATGAGTTTGCTGTGTTGTTTAAATTGGTATTTTCTAGGGACAATTTTTGGTAGCACCCGGTATAAGGGATTCATTGTGGTCTGGTCTGGTCTGCTGGGGTCTAGAACAGGGAACTTATTCAAAACAATGAACTTTTATACATTTTATTAAACACAGGGATTCTTAAAAGAATCCTGGGCCCAAATATAGGAGAGCTTAAAAGGTCATAAGTATATTTAACAGCTTAGAGTTCTGTTCTATTGGAGAGCAATCTGTTATTGTGCATATTTTTGTCAGTCTTGCCACACGGGCCGACTCTCTTGAATAGATATGATCACAAATGGTCCATTTCTGGGCTTGATTGTGGTTTGTTCGTTTATTATTTATTTATTTATTTATTTATCTACTTATCTATTTTTAAATTCCAAGGTGGTCAGGAATTGAAGGTAGCAGGAATTTAGGTTTCTCACATACCATCTCAAGGAAGGAGACTCAAAAGAGCTTCAGGAGAATGAATTGACCATGACAGGTTTTAAAAGTTTAAGATGTTTCTGTGCTATGTTGCTGGCAGCTGGAATCTGAGTTGAGTTATTCTATAGGGTTTTCAAAGGTAATTTTTCTGATGCCTATTGGCCTAATGTTAAATCCAGTTTTTTTTTAAACTGTGTTTTTCACACACTGTTTGTTCATGTGTGTAAGAGAGAAGAACATTTTGTGTCCCTGTGATTTAGTGGAGCCTGGGAGAATACTGCTGTTGACCGCTGAAGCTATTGTATGGGAGTCTTGTTGAGCTATTGTATGTTGCTCGTGAGCCTGAATTGAACTCTGTTTTCCAAAAGAAGTTTGTGGCCTGTATCAAGAACCCTCTTAGTGTATTTGACAGTTCAGCCCCACAAAATCTTTGTTAGAGGCTGAAAAGTTATTGTCTGCTGGCCTATTGGAAAAATTGAGATGTTCATAATCAGTACAAAGAAAACTCAAGTACTAGGTGAATTTAATTTAACAGGTAGCAGTAGGTTTATGAATGAAAACAGTGAATTGGAGGCAGAAGTTAGAGAAAGTACAACATAAAAGATATATTTTAGGAACAGTAGGAATAACTAGGGAGAAATTTTAGCTCATTTCTTAATTTTTGGAGTCTGAGTATACCAGAGAGTTTAGGGCTTTGAGAGGGTAGTCCATATGTTCGCTTTCCTCTTCTACTCTATTTTCCTTCCTCAGCATTTTTCTTTTTTTTTTTTTTTTTGAGACAGGGTCTCGCTTTGTAGTTCAGGCTGGCTCTGAGCTCACTATGTAGCCTAGGCAAGCCTCGAACTCAGCAATCCTCCTGTCTCTGCCTCCCGAGTGCTGGGATTACAGGCATGAGCCACCACATCTGGCCTTCCTCAGCATTTTTATTCTTGAAGTACCTTGTAAGTGGAAACCCACTACAGCACAGTGAAGGGCTGGATAATGTGATTTGAAATCTCTGAAGAGGAGGTCTACATTGTCCTCATTTTGCAAGTTAAGGAATAGTACTTAAGGTTTAGTAAGATGGGTTGGTGTGCCTGCTGTACATCTCATTAAGTGACAGAGGTGATTTGGTTTTTGTGATTTTAGAGCTCATATTCTTTTTTTTTTTGAGACAGGTCTCGCTTTGTAGTTTAGGCTGGCCCTCAGCTCACTATGTAGCCCAGGCAAGCCTGGAACTCAGCAATCCTCCTGCCTCTGCCACCTGAGTGCTGGGATTATAGGCGTGAGCCACCACACCCGGCACTGTGGTATGTGGTATTGATTGCTGGTGGGCATGAGTCACCACACCCAGCATTGTATGTGGCTACTGGGGCATTGAACTCAGGACCTTGCACTTGTGAGGCAGGTGCTGGAATCACTGAGCTAAATCTTCGGCCCTAGAACTTATATTCTTAACTCCAACATTTTTGCCCACCCTATTAATATAGTAGATACAATCACACTCTTCCTGGTCACTGTCTCAAGGTTAAAAGGAAATATATGAAAAACAGAAGATTATTTCCCTTCTTATTTTATCATTTTATTAAAATAAAAATAACCCACATATATCTGACTGCACTGAGCTCCAACCCTGGGAGAGGTGAAACTCAGCAGGACAGGACTGGAAATGGCAGGTCAGGGCCAGGAGCCCTGGAAATGCCCCAGCAGTTGAGGCTTTGGGTGGACGTCAGACTCTCCCTCAGGACTGGTGGCCCATTGTGGCTCTCCAAAGCCCAAGGTGTGACCTGCTGCCTGCTGGGAACTGTAATCTGGCCTGGTCCAGTTACCATGCTGTCTCCATAATCCCAGGCTTTGGGAGGATGAGTGGTGATGTGGAATCAACATGGCAACTGGGCAACCATGTTGTCAGGGACCTTCTTTATTAATTGCCATTTCATGGAGGTTACTGGCATTCACATAGGGCACCTTGGG